>JZKD02S1121934.1:0-14418 GCA_000966675.3 Picea glauca | reverse complement strand
ATCAAAGCATCTATGCATGGTTTGAAATTCAATTTTTTTGTTCTTCAATGACATGTAAGAGAATTAACTAAGATATTAACTAATAATTCTTCAGTGTCAATATTTTACAATATTAGCATAGAGATAATGAAGAGTCTAATTCATTTAGTTGAGGATCATAAAAGAAGGATACAATATCCTATTAACATTCATTTAGACCAATTTGACATGTCGAAAATGTGTTAAGCACCTTTGATGATGGAGGGTAACCAACTTCCTTCTTCATTTTCCCTTTGAACTTCAATCTAACCATCACACTAATTAGACATTGATGGAGAGTTTAACAATGTGAATTGATTTGCATCATCTGGTGATATTGAATGGATTGATGCTTTTTTCTTATTTGAATTATCTAATGCATTCCTCCTCTTCATCCCCTCGAGGGATTTATTGGGTAAGGAGACTATCAACAAAGGGTTTGATTCATGAGTTATTGTATCCATGTCTACACCACCACCCCCTGTTGATTGGTCAAAGTCCTTTACAATACCACATGCTTGGGTACCACTAGAATCTTTTTTTAATGGCACCCAAAAGACATTCTTTGAGTTTTCCTTTTTCGAGTCTTTCCAACAATAAGATTTGTTATTCTTCTTCCTATTAGATTGAAAATACTTTGCTTTGAGTAAGTTGCTACATTCCCATGCTCAAAAAAGGCTCTACAAAAAAAACCAATATGTTCATAGTCTAGTCAATGTGTCCAACTACAATTCTTGTACTCCAATACAATTTGGCCATGAACACCTTTGCACAACTCTACTTAAATGTATATTTGGGAATAATTTGAGGATGTCACCCTCCCAAATTTTGGATAGTGTACCCAAAGTCTTATTGATGGTCACAACAGATTTAATGCCCTTGTATTCCAGAATGACACTGAGAAATCTTACCCAAATTACGACCTTTGAAAATTACCCCAAACGTAAGTTGAATTCAAGAAAACATAGCTTTATAAAGAGCCCTACAATATACATGAACCAATTAGACCCATCGTCTATAACATGTGAAAAATTCAACTCAATGATAAATCCTAGGAAGGAAAACCCTTTAGAATATATGGATCCTAATCAATGGCATCAAAAAAGAATCCCAAGAAGTATATATCCACTTAGGAATATTGTTCAGTGATGTACATAAGCCATTAAGGCTAGAGACTAGTGAGTGCTTTAGATTATAGTCTTCTCCCTTCTTGGCCCATATAGGACCATGTTTCAAAATCATAATCGAGGTTTCCTTATCCACACAAAAGGATGTGATAGGAGATTTCTTAAAAAGTAGGGGAAAACTATCAATTTTTTTTTCAAAAAAACCTACATAAGTCGTCGCAATAGAGACGTAAGTTTGTCACAAGTATGGCATCTACATCGCAAGACATTGGTGCATTTTTTACTCTACCACGCTTCTTCACCACTATTTCCATGCTCCTTCGTCGATATAGCGACGCATGTTCGTTGCAATAAGGTATACATATCTTCTTCTTGCCACGAACTTGTGTCCCTATAGTGACAAACGTTCATGGAAAGAAGTTAAATATTTTCTTTGGGATTCCATCTTTCTGACGTATGTTTGTCGATATATTGATGATAGTTTGTCGTAATTACGACGATGTGAACAAAAAACATTAACATAAAATATTTAGGATGATGACACATGGCGGCCTGATTTCGTCGTTGTTTCCACGAATACCTAGTGCATGGATATAGCGATGAAAACAGTTCAACAAAAAATATTGTTCGCCTTCGTGGAAAGTGCAACGGATATGTGTGGAAATAACAACGAAAAATTGTGGCAAATTTGGTCATATGTAGTAGTTCTTTCACCTCTGACCCTACCGAGTAACCCATACCTATTGGCTTGGAGTGTTGGACTCCGGTGGGGTCATCGTCTCTCTAAGTCAAACACTCGCTTTCTTCTTCGTAAAATTAGAGCTAGGACATGCTCTTTATATTTCACTCTATGCTAAAAAATCGCTAAGTGTTTAATAAATGTGTGCTTTCCGCCTTTTATAGACCTGGTCATGTTGATTTTTCACTTTTTGCGTGCATTTGCGCTGAGTGTAATTTTTCCTGTGCATTGCCTTCTGATATTGTTGCAGTAATTGTTGTGCGTGACTTTTTCCACTCCTTCTTGTGGTGTAGTCAACTTCTACGTCTTTTTTTGTTTTTCTTCCTTTTTCTATTTTTGTATTCCTTTTTTCTCCTTTTTCTCCTTTTTATTTATTTTTATCATTTTTTTGTCCTAATCTCTGTTATAATACACTATATACATGCCTTTCCCACTATGTTGTAACTTTTAAGGATTAGTAGGTCGAATGTCCATGTACAGTTTCAGTTGACTACCGTTGATCATTCCTTTTAGTTATGTTCCTCCCAAGTCTTGTAGTTGTACAGATCCCCCATCTGTGACATTCTTTACTTCATATGGCCCTAGCCAATGCATTCTAAATGTCCTAGGGTGTTGAAAAAATTTATTATCATAGAGTAGAACTAGGTCTCTCTCTTTAAAAATCTTCTTTTCAATATGTCTGTCATGCCAGGATTTGTCTCTTTCTTTCTGTACTTCTTGGTGAAATCCTGATAGAATCATGTCCTCTTCCATTTACATTAGTTGATTTAACATTTCCTGTATTGCACCTCTTTCTGTCATGTTGGTAATTGTTGCTACGCGTAGACTAGGTACCAGAAATTCTAATCGTACCATTGCTTCCTGCCCATAGTACACTAGTCTAAATGGTGTTTGTCCTGTCAAATTCTTACATTTGGTCCTATATTCCCATAGTACTGCTGGTATTTTTAAGTCCCAATCATCCATGTTGACATTGCAGATTTTAGTCAGAGAATTTTCCAAGATCTTATTAAAATCTTCTACTGTTCCATTTGCTTGAGGATGATATGGTGTACTCTTCTGGTGGTAGACTTCAAACTCCTCAGTCATAGCTCTGATGGTAGCATTGATAAAATGAGTTCCCTGGTCACTCATCATAATCCTAGGACATCTAAATCTGGTGATCACTTGCTCAAATAATAAGTGTGTTGTTGTATCTGCTCTACAGTCTTTGACTGGTGTTGCTTCTGCCCATCTTGTTAAGTATTCAGTCACAGTAATGATGTATCTATCTCCTGACCTTTTTTGTAGTGGGTTAGTAGGTCCCACAAATTCTATTTCCCATTTTTCAAATACATGTAGAGCCACTTGTGGTCTTAGAGGCATCTCATCCCTTTTGTTAGGTTTGTCAACCCTCTGACAGGAATCACATTTCTGGAAATATTACTTGTCATATTTATGGATTGTTGGCCACCATAATCCTACATGCAATACCTTTTGAGTGGTATCTTTTCTTGCATAGTTTCCTCTTGCTATACCTTCATGATATTCTACTAAAATTATGGGCCTTTCATGTTCCAATACACACCTTCTCAGAATTTTATCTGTGCCCATTTTGTATAAATGTCCTTAAATAAGTTGATAGTTTCCAGCTCTGACTACCAGAGTTTTCCTTTGCGTAGTGCTAAAGTCTTGTAGCACAACCCTTGTACTTAATAATTCAATAATATCACTAAAGTATTCATCAACTACTTGTACTGAGAATAGTTTTCCATTAGGGAAGTTGTCTTCCAAGTTGGTAGGTTCTTCTCCATTAGTTACCCTTGAAAGGTGATCAAGTCATATGTCTAGATTCCCTAGTTTGACTATCACTTCGAAATCAAATTCTTGGAATAAAAATAGCCATCTACAAATACTCCCCCCCAACAATGGATTTTTGACTAGATATTTGAGGGCAGAATGGTCTGTGAACATTTTAAATTGTTTACCCAGTAAATAGTTCCTGAATTTCTCAAGTGCATATACCATGGCTAGGCCTTCTCTTTCTGTGGTGTTGTAATTCTATTCTGATTCTAACAACTTTTCTCTTGCAAAGGCTATAGGATGGTCTAAGTCCCCTTCTCTTGGCTACGCCAAAATTGCTCCAAGTGTTATGGTTGAGGCATCTACATGCACATGAAATGTATTTTCCCGATCTGAGAATACTAGGATAGGTGTTGTTACCATATTTTATTTTAAGGTGTTCAATCCTTGTTGACAGTCCTCATTCCACTGAAATCTTGTGTCCTTCTTTAAAAAAAAATCCATTGGTGCAGTAATCTGCGCATAACCCTTTATAAATTTCTTGTAATAGCCTGTATGTCCCAGTGTTTATCTTAACTGACACACTGAATTTGGTGGTGGTAAATTGACAATGATTGCAATATTAGCAGGGTCCACAAGTAAACCTTGTTTACACACTATATGTACCAACAATATTCTGAAAGGTGTACCAAAAATTCATTTCTTGATATTCAATGATATCTGACATTGTCTACATCTTTCCAACATTAGTCGTAGCACTTATGCATGGTCCTTTAGCAGACTATATATAGTCCAATCATCCAAATAAACTTCTAGAAATGGATGTATGAATTCCTTAAAAGCAGCTATGACTACTCTTTAAAATATGGCTAGTACATTCTTCAACCCAAATGGCATGACTATATATTGGTAGGATCCCCATTCTGTATCGAAAGTAGTCTTATACCTGTCTTATGGAGCTATTTTGATATGATGGTAACCTCAGAATCCATCTGTAAATGAATATGCTTCCTGGCCTCCCACATTCTCTAAGACCTCATCTATAAAAGGGGTAGGGAAATGGTCATGTAATAAATCATCATTAAGTTTCCTCAGATGTAAACAAATCCTTATCCCCCCTTGTTTCTTTTCTTGGACTACCATAGGATAGATCCATTCATATTCCTCTACTGGTTCTATGATACCAACTTCCAACATTCAGTCAATTTCTTCTTTCACTTTCTGCTTATACATTGGATTCAGTCTGTAGGGTCTTTGCTTGACATTTCTAGCCTCAAGTTTGAGGGGTATCTTCATCTCACCTAACTCCATTGCTATTCCTTTCATCTCTGTAAAGGTTGTCGGAAATAGGTCATTGTATTCATGCAGTAACTATGTTATTCTTTCTATTGTTTGTTCATCCCAATAGTCTCCAATACTTGCCATTTTAGGATTGTCATTCATCCCAATGTTGATTCTCTTAACTTTGATTGGTGCAGCAAATAATTCTGACTCCAAAGATGGAACTTCCACCTCTCTTTCTCCTTCAATATCTGTAATTTGAATGTTGCATGGATCATATTCATTTGGTGCTTCTTCTTCCACATAATAGCATGAAAGTAACTCTTTGACTGTCCATCTATTCTGTTGTTGATATTCTATCATGATTTCCACTTTTGGTTCATCAGTAAATACCATTCCCTGTATCATCTTCAATGCTAAATCCATGTTGGGGTTCTCATGTTCAAATGAGAAGGTTACTATGAAATTTTGTTGTAAGCCTGTCCATTTTGTAGTTCCTCTATGCATCTCCTGGTCAATATACCAGTTCCCTGGAATTCCTTCCAATGTATGGATAAAGTGATGAGGCCATTCCTATGGTGGTGTCATCCTCCACTGTGCCTTTCACTTCTCTAAGTGTTCAATCGGTGTTCCCTGCCCATCATACATTTTCATTTTATTTCTCCCCTACTCTGCGCCAAATCTAATGCGCAATAGTCGTTTACATTGGTACCAGTCCCGAATGATTTCTTTGTGCACACCCCACCATATTGCAAGTGTGGCCTTGAGTGCGATATATAGGGCTAAGAGCCTATGATTTTATAATACTTCCTCTTCATATTTTGTCAAAAATTCCTCTAAGTCATTTAACCCATGGAAACTAGGAGGTTCTCTTATCTTTGTACCAACCCATCTAACTGCGCGGTCTATTCTTGAGCACCTCCTTATGGAAACTTCATGTAACCTCTGTTGCCAATTCTCCAAACCTATGTCTGAGTCATAAGCACATGATGTAATGCTTATCCAGCTAAGTACCCCATCTACAATTGGGTTAACATGGTCCTCTTCTCACGTTGTGGTTCTGTACAACTAGTTTATTTCCTCCAAATCCAAATAAGTGGGTTCTAAAAACCTTTCTCCTTCTGATGGATCCAATGGTGCAATGACTCTATATTTACCTGATTCAAAATTCATTTTTCTTGTCTTCAATTTGATTATAGCCTAGTTATCAAATGCCCAATCTCATCCAAGAAATGTTGGGTAAGGTGTTTTTCCATCTACTATCTCTATTACTTCAAAGTCTGACTGACTTCGCACTTCGTCCAAATCGACTGTCACACCTTTAAGCCTTCCAATTGGTAATACTCCGTGTTGATTTTCTAGTTTCAACTGGATAGGTGAATAACCTAGTGTGGTTCTCCCATACACTGCCATGTCTTCTTAGGTAAGACATTTACTTCATAGCCTAAGTCCAGTATAATATCTCCCATATTGAAATCTCCAATAGTAGCATTTAGTCTAAATTATCTTCTTGTCCTTCTTCTAATATGGATATGATTGACTATTTTCTATTCCAACTTCCCTTCCTCCTCAGCGTTACATCTTTCTAGCATATTTTGTAAAACCTTAACAGATGATAAGTCACTCAATAGATTAACACAGGATTGTTGAAAGGTTTCTATGGTAATTACTTGCTCTAAAGGTTGTCCTTTACTGGTATGGTCCATTGAAAAGGGAATCTCGTACATTAGGGAGTTCTGATTTTGTTGCACAACTAATGTAGACACAACATTTTTCTTGAGAAAAAATTTTCTAGCCTTCTTAAATCTTTATTTTTCTTTATGTGCATCAAACTGATTATGTGGTTCAGTATTCTTCTTAACCCATTGGTGTTGCGTTGGGCCTTGTTTTACTGCATCAGATCCTGTCTTGGCTCCTCCTCAAGTGACTATATTGATGTTTCTCCCATCATCCCTGGATTCTGCAGAAATCCACTCAAAATTCTGGTTGTTCTGGTTCCTTTTTTTCTTGGATCTTCCCCAAAAGTGTCGGGCAATATTTTGTGTCATGATTAGTTTCACGACAATACATACATTTCGTTGGTAGAAGTGGACATTCTCTTGCATAATTTCTTGGTTTTTGGAAGTTGTGGCACACTACTAGTCCTCTACCTCGTCCAAATCCTCCTATGTCTCGTCCTCCACCTCTACATCCACCTCGATCTCCATGTAGTGCATTGTACTGAGGTACCTGGTTATACTACACGAGATTATACTGAGGTTGCACATTATTATACTGTAGTTGCACATTGTTGTATTATTGTTGCACATTGTTATATGGTGGTGGTACCTGGTTGAACTAAGGTGTGGGTTGTCATGTCATCATTTCTTCTTGCACCCTATAAGTATCTGAAGTTCTTTCTCTCATCAACTCGATCATCTTACAATCCCTATCATCATGACCCACTGACTTGCAAAAATTGAAATATGAACTTTTGGGTACTATCGTATACTTTTGCATCATTGGACAATGATATGGATCATGTCCACATGTCTTACAAATCTCGCACCATGGTCCTCCTGTTGGTAATGGGTTTGGCACCCATGTTTCCATATATTGCGTCAAAGTTGGACATTCATTCTTATGATGTCCTTTTATCCTGTATAAGGTACACCAAACAACCTATATTTTCTCTTTACCCTTGTTCTGGTTAAGTTGAAATGTTAGATTATTCAAATCCTCCTTCAACTCCTCTATTGTTGGATTTGTCTGTTGATACTAGTTCTCTTCCAGTTGTAAGGCTGCCTGCAGAGCCTCTGCTTGAGTTTGGAAATTTTGTTGTCTTAATGGATATTTCAAATGTGGTAATAGTGAGTTCACAAATAGATGCATGTGTTGCATGTCAGTCATTGCATATTTCAACTTACCTTTTAGATGCTTAAACCTCTGATCAATCTCCCAAACAAAATCACCTAGTTTTTGTTTGATTTCAATCATTTCATTCATATACAGATCCTCTATGTTGGGCTTCTAAAATTCGTTCATCAGTAGTTTTTTCACATCTGTAATAGTCCTTGTTACTTCTGGTGGGTTGTTTACATTTAGGATCATGTACCAGTCCAATACACAGTCTCTTAGCGTGATAGTTAATTGTGCGAGTTTTGTATCCTCACTTGTGATCTGCTTTGCTTCCTAGATATTCTCATAGATGAATAAGTGATTTTCAAGTTCCTTAGATGCCTCTCCCCAAAATTCTAGTAACATGTTCATGGGATAATGTCCAGCCATTTTAAATTGTGTTGAACTACTACCTCTTTGCGGTGTAGATATTTGACTGTTACTTCCTGAACTGGCTCCTCCAGTTGCTTCTCCTTGTTTGGATTTGTTTCTTGTTGTCTTTATTTTACTAAAATTTGGTTTTCTAAACACTGGTGTTCTCTCTGGTGTGTTAGTCACACATGGGGTTGTAGGTTCCACACCGGCGATGATCTGAATTGGAGTTATGCCTTCTATTCGTACCCTTGGACCTCATGTTTTCCTTTCATATGTTGTGGGCAAGATTTCCTCAATATGCTCCACATCCTAGAGAACCTCTACCTCTTCTTCATCGCTTTCCAAGCCCTCTCTATCAATTATGGCTCTCTTCTTGTTATTCATCTTATATTGGTAGGGTACTCCACTATGCGTCTTTCCATCTTTTACCATTATCTACTTTATTTGATCTTCCTCCATCATGATTGGGTCCATGGCCTCCTTCTTCTTTCCCTTATCCATCTCTTCCTCCATTTCTCAACCTCATGTCACTGCTTCCCCCCTTCCCCCATGCACGCAGGGAAGTTTAGTTGTTTGATTCCATGGTCATCACATCGTTGTTATACAATAAAATCTTGATTGAAGTATATAATGATCTGATGTACCTACCTCTGGGTCCCTTTAGAAAATCTTTCTCTACTGCGGTGTAATACTTCGTTGTATCTACTACAAATTTGATGATAAACCCTACAACAATATTGTCTAACCGGAAATCTATTGCACACATAAATTTGTTATCAACTTGTTGTAACTACGCGATCTCCACATGATTCCAATCCAGTTGTCTATTTCGATTTGTAGGATGGTTATATTTTAAACTTAATAACCACTCTTGCAACAAATGCGGTAAATCACAGAAAAATACCTCATGTAGGTCGCTAAACACGTATTTTTCGAGATATTTGCGCAGTGTTAGGTTAGTGTTTATGTTGTCCTTCTTCGCAAACTCTAGTTATTTTGTTTTTAACCATATTTCGATCTCTGCCTTTGTTGGATTCCATGGCTTGAACATTCCCTTTTATACTTTCATCCTCCAAGTGTTTCTTCCACAGATCTCGTCCACTCAATCCCATGCAGTTCCAACCAACAACATAACTATTTGTTGTTTAGATATCTGAATTTTTTCCTCTTCTTGGGTTGACCCAAGTTCAGATCTGAACAAGTTTCCAACAAAACCCTCTAAAACTATCGACCCTCCTAGTAAACCAAAAGGATACGATGCACACAGGGTGCATACCACAGTATTGCTCGATATATCTCTATGGGTAACTGCAATACCCAAGTGTTTGCAGTATAGGAATAAGTGAAGATCTGGGAGTGTATTCTTTCTTTCCTTATGCCTTAACTGGTTCTCAATTAAAGTATTTCTAGGATTCATTCATTTATCTTTTAGCCCTATGCATGCATGCTAATACATCTATTTATTCATTCATTAATAAACTAATCATTGATAGAAAGTAAGCATTCAGGAAAACATCATATAGAACACATGTTTTACCATGGTTCACCCCCTCCTGGGCTACCTCCATAAAGATTTGGCTTCTCTTCTCTTTTATTTAGTCTATTACAAAATCTGGCATTGCGCGCATTACATATTCAATCATACAATCGTGATGAGGTTAAGGAACCTCTATGGGGCAGACTAGATCACACTAGGCTCCTTAGCCTATGATCTAACCCTTAAGATCTACCCTTACTCGACTCTTCTACAACTCAACAACTTTCAACAACAATTATCAACAACCTTTTTCCACTTACCCAACCAAGATACCAACCACATCCTAGACCTCCTAGGTTCTTATTTATACTATTTTACAGAATTATAGCCATTACAACCTTTGTCAAAAACCCTAACCCTAACCCTAACATGGTTAGGCTTGTCTGCCTCCTTGCCACATGGCTTTCCTCTTGCATGCAACTTTTCCTTCTTTATTCGCATGTTGCTTTCTTGCTAGTTGTTGCGCATGCTCTAAGATTAGGCCTTTCCTCAAAATAGGCATGTGCCCAACAACTAACCAACAAATCTAGTACTGACCTAAAAAAAACATTTACAAATCATGAAATATTCTCAATAAAACCATGTCTCACTTCCTTATATCACCTTTATGTCATCTATCTATATCAATATTAAATTCGAAACATGTTTTAACACACACACACACACACACACACATATATATGATGATGATGATGATAATAATGATGATGATGATGATGATGATGATTAACATCCACTAAGATCGAATTGGTCTATCAGACCTTAAGAGGGTAAGTGATTACTTTTGATTCTGTGCTCGAAAATCATTAACAGAAGCTTTCCAAGACCACCATTGTTTTGTTGAGTTAAGAGGTTAGGAAGGTTGGTATTGTGACATATATATTGAAAATGAGATCTAATATGGGTATAGGTTGGACAATATAAGAGAAAGTGCTTTTCATATTCAACCTTCTTAGTGTAACAAAGGTGACACACTCTTTCATCTCATGGCATTTTAGGAATTGACCAATGCCCAATTTCACTATGGAGCTCGTGAGAATTTGTTCTTATCTTAGCAATGCTTATTTTTTTCTTTACACTTGGAAAAAAAGATAGACAATTTTGATCTTCTATATTATGGTTGATTACTTCCTTATAATACCTTAATTTTCTTTTTTCCTCTAACTCTTTATCACACCACATTTTCTCTTTAAATTTTGATCTGACGATTTTTTTTAATAGTATCTTTATTCTGCAAAATGGTGTCTTCCATGATTCCCCAATAGTTTAGCCAAGACCAGGCATCTTTATTCCATCCTCGCTTAATTCGATCGTGGTTACGACTCGATTTTGAATAAATTTTAGGAAGCCTAATGTCTTCCATGTTATTTAACTTTTTCTTATACAATAGGTATCTATTCATAGCCATGGTCTCAATGGGGGAGAGGCTTCTTTCTAAGAGGAGGATGGGATAGGTGTATTTCTTTTAATTTTGAGATTATAGGTTATAAAATTCTTTTGTATTTTCTCTATCTTTCTCCAGAATTCACGAGAGATACTACAGCCCCAGACTTCACATCCATAAAGAATAACAAGTGTAACAAGAGTCTCAAAGAGGAGTTTCTTCTTATCCCAACTCCAAAGATTAGCTGATTTACAACTGTTTTCAAGCCCATAATAAGCTTTCCATCCCCCAATAATCATTTTCTCAATGCTATAATTCCAGTTGAGCTTGTGGTGAATATCAATTCCAAGATATTTGTATGAAGTCAGTTCCTCCAAGTTGTTGTTGTCATATACGAAGGTATCATAAGTGATCTTATTGGATTTAAAAATCATGACCTTAGTCTTATCAGTATTAACAGGCATACCCATATTGGAGAAACATCCTTGAGGATTCTTAGTTGGTTTTCAGATCATGGGGACTCCTTACCATAAGAACGATATCATCGACATAAAGAAGAATATTGATGACTATACGAGTGAGAGTAGGGATGACACAACCTTTTTTTTCCAAGCAATCTTCTAACTTGTCAATGTATATGCCAAAAAGGGAAGGGGACAAGGGACAACCTTGTTTGACTCCAATATTGTAGTTAATCTCTTTTGACCAGCCCTCAGTGTTTTTAAACTTAGCAATAGCGTTATCATACATCCTTATTGCAAAAACCCTCAACTTGAGAGGTGCTTTTATCTCTTCCAACCTATTCCAAAGGTTTTTCCTAGGAACCATGTCAAAGGCTTTTCTAAAGTCAACAAAACAACAAAAAAGATTGGTTTTAGTATTGTGGAACTCCTCTACAATGATCATAAAGGTAACAAGATGGTCCACAGTTGAATGATATCTCCTAAACCCGACCTGACCTTTAGCTCTTTTACCGTGACTTTCTACCCAAACACTAATCTTCTTTTCCAAAATAATTCCATAATGCTTGGCTAAAATCGGGCTAATCATAATGGTCATATAATTATAGGGAATGTTTCTATCCCCATTTTTAAAAATAATAACAATGAGGCTTTGCATCTAGGGTTTAGGGAAGCCTTGCTTGACTGCTAAATTGAAGATCTTGTGTATGTGAGGGATAATGATGGGCCTTCCGATTTTAAAAATTTCAGCTTGGTAGTCTTCAATGTCCTTAACTTTCCCATTTACAAGCCACTTAACCCCAAACTCTATGTCATCCTTTGTAGGAATAATAGGAATAGTGTCCATGACATTAGAGAACTCGTAAAGGCTTTTAAAGTAGGAATTCTAGTCCCTTAAGAGAATCCTATTATTTTCTTTAGTATTGCAGTTTAGAATATATATATATATATATATATATATATATATATATATATATATATATATAATTGGAAACATGAACTCTCCCTATTAGTTCTTCTCACAATCTCTTCCAAACATATTTCTAAATTATGTTTACCTCAACTAGGTATATAGAATATACATTATAAGCTTAATACAATTATTTATTTAAATATAATATAATTTTATTGTTTAAATATCTAAATTTTGTAATAACATTTATTTTGTTTTAATTTAGTAATTGAAATAAGGTAAACATTTAATTTTGTTATTAAAAAAATTAATACATATTTAATAAATCAAATTGATTTTAAAAACCTAATAAATTTTTATAGATATATTATGATATAAAAAATAAACACTTAATAACAATAGTATATAATTCCCCGGATGGGGTGACACATTGAGCAGATTGGCCACGTCGTGAAGAGCTGGGTAGAGCCTTAAATACGGGCCACCGGCTCCCATCTCCTCACCATTAAGATGGGAGCAAGCCCGAGCAACCAAGACCATGGGACGAGGCCTCTCATGTGCGTGAAGAGGACAAACGCTCAACGCACTAAAGGAATAGCCTTAATGGCCAAGCCTATCATGGTCACCTTCATGTTTATCAACGCCTTTGAATGGGACACAATGCATTTTGAGGTTGATCAGTCGAAGTCTGAACTTTTGTAAAGCTGGTGCAGAGCTAGCCACCAAGTTAACGCTATGGTTATAGTCCTGATTATCCACATGCCGAGGGCAAGAGGTCGGCCTCGCCGAGGAGTAGCGTGGTATGCATTTGACACTTGCAGGAAGAGACAAAAGAAGTTCGAGAGGGCATTGTCCATAGCGCGAACGCAGAGAGCCCGTAAGACTAGGAAGCCTAAGACGCCTCCCATGGCCTATGTGGAGGAGATTGTTCCGGAAGAACCCATCCAAGTTCCTCCGAAACATCTCCTCTTCATTGTTCCTGATAATTGGGATTCGCCAACCTGCTTTCTGGACGAAGCTAAGCCACGGGCAGTAGAAACGATGCACAGTCACAAGGAAGATGACCCAGCATGGGAACCTACCACTTGCTATGTTGAAGAAGAACTACCGGATGGTGCGGAAGCAAAGGTGAATTCAACAGTCGGCGAATTCTCAAGGGAAGCGGACCAGTAGGAAGCTCAACGAGGACATCACGATAGGCGTGAGAATGAAGAAACAAAGGAGCCTCCACTCCTACACCCGGAACATCTGGTGCTAGTTTTTGAAACAAGAAGCATGGTGGACGACCAAATCCATCGTGCCCTCCAAATCCACCAGCGTCTCGACATGCTATATGATGCCTATTCCAACACGTCACCAGGGCAACATTGCCCAACGTGCGCACAACCCTTCGCACTTCCAGCCAAATCGAGAAGGAATGAAGCAGTTGATGAAGCCACCGGGTAATTGCTACTGTGAATGTTTATGGTTAGAAGTTTTGTTTTGTCTAGAATTAGAGCTCTAGCTCTGTTAGACTTTCGTTATGCTACCAGAAGTAACCTTCGGAAATAGTTTCAGACTAATGGCTACCATACGTCCTGGTTTCCTTCGGGCAGGACAGATGACAGCCCGATTTTTTGAAACAAGTTACATGGGAAGCCAGTTGTCCCGATTTCCTTTTTTAGGCGGATTAGTTAAACGATATTATAAACTTGCACTTTTAATACAATAAAATCTTCCTTTTTTACTTAAAAAAAAATAACAATAATATATAATACCAAATAATTAAAAAAAATAATAACATAATACATTATATAAAATCGGTTACAATCTAACATGAATATGCGATAAATTTTATTAACTTAGACAAAGGAACATTTTAATTAACTTAGACAAAGGAACCTTTTGTTGACAAACACAACTAAAATTTTATTTCAAAAATGAT
>JZKD02S1121890.1:0-12960 GCA_000966675.3 Picea glauca | reverse complement strand
GACCTTCAGTTTTGTGGTGTTTAACCATTTTCTAGATAACTCTTGACCTTGAATTGTCTACCATTCTTTAAATGATCCTTAAGCTTTAGCTCTCCACTAAAAAACAATATTGAACATATTGACAAAATTTATATTAAAAAGCATAAAAGTTTTATAGTACATATCCATCATATCCTAACCTTGGACGAGTATATAAAAAAAAGTTGAAAGCATGAAACACCCCATCTCCATCCATTTTACCTTGTTTTACAAACTTGCATGACATAATTATTTAATAATCACATCCACTTGTAAGGAAACATGGATGCATTACCTTTAATAAAATAATAATTGGGTTCCTATGATATTTATACTATTAACAACTTTTGCACAATCTATTTTTATTGCTGCAAAACCTTTGTATTTGATAAATTATTTTTGGAAAAAAATTGCTTAAAAGGGTTAAAAAAGAAAAGTGATAAATTATCTTTAGGAAAAAAAATGTTTAAAATGGTAAAAAAGAGAAGTGCTTAAAATAGTAAAAAGACATGATATTGGTCAGGAGATTTTATCAATTGTCCCTGTGAGGTCACTATGACCATAAAAATTTGGTTTTCAAATAATATATAAATAATGTTGATAAAGACACACATGGATAGAAGAAGCGCTGAATCTTATAACAGAATTGACCTTAATTGAAGCAACAATAGAGACTTCACTTCACTTAGAAGGTGGTCATATAGGAATTTGTAGGGAGGTGGGTGTTTGACTCTAAAGAATATGATTGGAATTGTGGTTGTAGATCATGGCCAAATGTTGGCCCACCAATTAATGTGGGAGCTTCCAAACAAAAAAATATATGTTCTTGCCCTACCATCAACATATTCCTTCCTATGACAATTAAAAAGGAAAACCTTTCACAACAGTCCAGAAAGTATGTATGTTGACAGTACGTTGACAGCAAATTCCACATGGCAAGAGACCATGACAACTAGGTGTGTTGAGTGCACGGGCAATGGGTGGGGAGAGTCCCCACTTTTTGTAGAGAGAGCGTTCATCTTAAGATATGCATTTTGAAGCACGTTGTATGACTGGTTCCTTTTTCACTACACCATGAACCTCCACCCTTTGAAGCCAACCTCTCCTTTATGGTCCCCCACAATCACCTCACTGGCCTCTAATCCTCTAGTTGCAACCACGCATACTCTGCCCCACTTCTCTCGCTTCATTCCTTCAACCCAAATCTCTATAGAAAAGAAGCAGCCTAATTTAGATACGTATGGATATTCCTGATCTTAGTACAACCTATCAATTCCATTTGATTGGTAGCTGGTTATTCTTTTCTATTGGATAAATCCATCCAGATCCCAAACTCTTGTATTAAAAAATAGGGTTACAGAGATCCAAATAGTCCCTTAAAAACAAAATCGAGGGATCCAAATTTGGCTTTTCGATAGCTCCAGGAGTAAAGTAAACGCAAAGGAAAAACAAAAAAAAAATATTGCAAACCCTAAGAATGATGGTGAGATGTTAGTGGTGAGAAGAATAATGAAGAATAAGATCCGTCTAATCTAATTCTTGTGTGATCCATACCAAACCAGGAAACCACCTGTATACTCTACTCCTCTCCTTCTAAGACTTTTCATATTTTGGATTTTTTATTTTTTGGGGTTTGAAATGAAATTTATGACAGCTAAATTATCCACAGGTTACGGTTGGCAATTGCTTCTTACCACCACAAAAACTCAGCACAATCACTAAATTTTCAACTTTGTTCATCATCACAACAACACCTGACTTGCAGGAAAACCACCCAAAATTAAAATCCTTGAAAATAGGAGTAGAAAACCATCCCTTGCCCAACAAAAACCCAAATAGAATAATTGAAAATGGTGAAAACTAGCATTATTAACCGCCCACGCTTTGTTGTGCGGCTTCACACGTGTCATTGAGGGCACTGCAGTTCTGACCGTGCTTAGGACCATATAGTGCATAGGCTGGAAGCTGAGTAAGACGATTTTTTTGGGAATACTGTCTGTCAGAAACTTTCTGCGCCGTGATTAACACATACCCGTTTCAGATTTCCAGTCTTTCTGCCCTTGACATCCATTTCCCGTGATTCTGCCAAATTTCCTATCAATTACAGGTCAAGGTCTAATTTGGCAAACCCATCAAATTATTCTGAGTTAATTTCGACACAACGATCTGCAATTTGGAGGCACCGAGGTAGACCTTACAGCGGAATATACGTTCTAATGGAGGTGCCAATCAGTCCGAAATCCCTGTATTTTGGTTAAATTTTGCAGCCGTGGGGCAATGGATTTAACTGTTAGGGGTCTTTTCAGTGCGCCCATTTGATCCTCTGGACGGCAGTTTTTTGGCAATAGACATTGTTGGATTCCAGGTAAGTTGAGCATCCTGAATGCTTACTTTGAAAGAAAAAATATTGATACGTGAATCCATTGTGCCTGTTGATACTGTAATTCATTATGTGGTAATCTGTTATGAAGTGGTTTGAGAGCCTGGATCACTGGGACCAAGATAATTGAAATCGTAACTGGCTAGACTGTGATGAGGCCGCTGCAGACCCCCCAAGCATGCAGGAGTTGTGAAGCTGCTAGGAAGCCTGGTTTTGACTTTTCTTTGCCCGGAAAGTTTTCCTGTTATTGTCCCCTGCCCCGCTTTTTAAAAATTCTTGTCAAATCCAAGGAACTGAGTATTAGAACGTTTTGAATCCTCCATAACCTGGCTTGAATGCTTGGGTTACTACCAGTTGGGGACTAAGCGTTTTCAATGGCCTTAATTTCATGCAAATCAGTACTTGGCACATAGTTTCTGTCATTTGTCCCTCCGGAAAAGGATCCTATAAAATTTCTGCAACCGGCTAATGATATGCTGTAACTTACTATATAAAATCTCACAAACCAGACTACCCTCTGATACTTAGGACTACAATTTGGGTACTAGGCATTTTTTTTTCCATTTTTGGGGAGTGCCTCAAAAAAACATGCCCAAAGAAGCTTTCCATTATTGGGGAGTGCCTCAAAAAACATGCCCAAAGAGGCTGTCTGAGGCCCAGAATTGCCAAAATTGTCCAGGGGTGTTCAGGTTCAGAATATCCAGCTTGATGTCGCCCACCTTTGCCAGCTTCTGGATTATTGTGAGCAGCGTACTGCAGATTTGCTGGACCCCTTGGCCGGATCCCAGCAATTTCCACTGAGTGAAGCGTCATTGGTGCCGACATAGTTGGCGTCGTAGACCTCCCAAGCCTCTGAATTCATAGTTCCCATGTTGGCCTTGGCTATCTCGGAGGTTGAGAAGCCCCTGCAACAGGAGCTTGATGGCTGGGAAGTCAAGGCACTAAAACCCCTTGCCGCTGGCTTGATCCCTTCTGCAGGATGATATTCAGCCTTTCTGATTTTGTTGATAATATCTATATGAACTTTGTACTCAACAGGACGCCTCGTTTAATTTTTTGACTCTTGAATTTTTATATTAATGCCATGTCTATGATACTTTTGACTATATATGGTAGTTAATTTGGTTAGATTTTGAGGCATTTTCTTCTGGAAAGCCAGTGCTAGTGGAGACTGCCTAGCAGCCCCTTGTTTTTTGGTCAAAAATGCGCTCGCACATATTGGTTTATAGGTTTATATTGATTGTTAAATGGAAGCATTTTCTTAAAAAATTGCCTAGGACTTGCACCTGGCCTTGTTGCTTTGAAACTCATGCCATACGGATGGTCAAATCACAGCAAGAATGGAATCCTGCTGGATAGCATAACGCTCTGTCGACCTAACTAATGAAGCAATTCCCCGGTGATGGATACTAGGCATTTCAATGGGTTACATGAAGCAAATCAGTGTTTAGGTTTAATTTGACTGGTTTTTCCCATGAATTAGGACATGTTGAAGTTTTCTGGAATAATCTAGCGGCAGACTGTAGCTTTTTTGGCCATAGTGTTTTAGGGTAGAGTGCATTCTTATGTGAAAAGAAGGATTGGAATTTGATACATAGAGTTTTTTCTACTGGTTTTAAATATAGAATTGCCCATTAGGCCAAGGACCAGATGTTCTGTGATCAAATTTGATGATTTAAACGGGATCTCTGATTGTTAATCATCGTTAGCAACTTAGAAAGCGGGATTTTCCCCAAGCTACTTCCAAGATTTCCTAGGATGTGTATTAAGATGAAAAGGTTTGAAATATCAAAGCAACAATTCTCTACACTCTGAAAGTGTACTCTCTGAGCAATGTCACTTTCCACACTATGTGCTACCAAGTGATTAATAGTAAATACATATTAGCGTAAGGAGAAAATGCCTGTGTATGTGTGTTAAAGTATTGAAACTTGATCCATGAGTTTTGGAACCTGCATGTGAATATGCAATGATGAACTCTGGTGCTTTCCTTTGAACTTATTCCAGCTAATGAACTTCAGTTGAGGGGATCAAGCCACTGTTTAGAAATTCATCTCATATAGAAGCCAAAAATCTACATAATTTTCAAATTGCTTGCCAGGGCTAAGTCACATGACGAGGACACTGAACATGAACACACATGGAGGACACTTTTTATTATATATTTATATATATATATATAAAGATTAGGTATACTAAAAAAATTACAAATTACAAATACAAAAATGAAATATAGACATAAAGATATAATTTGTTTTGAAAAGAAAACATTTACAAAACACTTGGAATCCCTTTAAATCTAGTTTTTATCCTTCACCTGCACTATGAGAAACCTTAAGAACTCTTCCATACAGCTGAAAATTCCATACAGCTGAAAATGAGAAAATAGCAATACAAAAACTAAATATAGACATAAAGATATAATTTTTTTAGAAAATAAAACATTACAAAACAATTGGAATCCCTTCAAATCTCCTTTTTACCCTTCACCTGCACAATGAAAAACGGTAAGAGCTCTTTCCATACAGCTGAAAATGAGAAAATAGCAATGAAAAAATGTGTTTTAGAGTTAGGACAAGTCTAAAGCATGTGCCCTAGACCTCTTTGGCATGTGTCCTGTTTTCCTGTTTTAGGACACTGTCCTAGCGTCTCATGTGTCCAACATGCAGGGTATGGACACGGCACCCCTGGGTGGGGCGTGCCTAGTTAGTTAGGTGGGAGGTTATTGCCCTTGAATAGAGGACTTGCCTGAATTTGTCATTTTTTGATATAATGATTATAATCGGAAAACTTTTTCGATAATATTAATTGAAAATCTTTTCCAAGATTTATCATTTAAAATGAGACAAGGAAACCTTTGTTTACCCTTGTATATGAATGAGGAAGGCATATCAGCAGTGGAATTTAACACAAAAGGAATTCTCAATTATTAGATGAGAGTGGCAGTACAAAGTTCAAACCTGTCTCTAACAGTTAATTAAAAGAGAAATCATCATTGAAAGCCATGAAAATATTTGAAGTAAAGATTCAGAAACATTTGTTTTTTAAAGTTTCTTGATGTTTGCTCTTTATGCAATACCAGTTGATGTCCCATATTTTTATATTGTATTTGCATGTTTAATTAATCTGATCCATGTCATTGACAGAGCTAAAGGCTTTACAAAACATGGCAAGCGGCACAACATCTCATAGTGCAACACCCACTCCCACGTTCCAGAGAGCAGAGATAGACACAACAGCACCATTTGAATCAGTAAAAGCAGCTGTTACCTTGTTTGGAGAGAGAGTTCTTGGAGGGCAAGTTTATGCAAAGAAACTTAAACTTCCAGTTGCGGAGGTAATTAGCAGCTTCTTCACTGTTGTAACAGCTAAAACTTTGTTGAATGTATGGTTTGAATGCACACAATTAGCAGCTTCCTCGCTGTTGTTATAGCTAAAACTTTGTTGAATGTAAGGGTTAGATTATAGGCTTTTAAGTCGCAATTGTTTTGTCTTTGCTAGTCCATGTTCCATTTCCTGAAGTTCTTGTTTCCTGGTGCTTATAGAGGCGTATATCAAAGGATACAGAACTACATCTCATTCAAAAGGAACTAGCTAAATCAAAAGATCAGCTAAAAAATGCAGAATTTACAAAGGCTCAAGCACTCCTTGAGCTGGAAAAGGCCAAGAAAGTGGTTGAAGATTTGACTCACCAGTTGCAAAAGGCAAAGGAATCTAAAGAAAAGGCCACCGAGGCATCAGAAATAGCCAGGCTACGTGCAGAGGAGCTACAAGCTGGAAATACAGAAAATAATGAGGCTGGTAATACAGTTTGGCAGGCAGAGTTCGATTCTGCAAGAGAGCAGTATAATTCTGCTGTAGTTGAGTTGGAGGCTGCTAAGCAGGAGCTTAGAAAAGTCAAACAACAGCATGCCGCTTCCTTGGAAGCCCAAGAATCAGCCATCAAACAAGCAGAAGATGCAACTGTTGCAAAAGAAAGAAATGCTAAAAAGGTGGAGGAGCTTTCAAAGGAAATCGCGACAGCAAACGAATCACTTGTTCTTGTTAAACTGGCTTGCATAGAAGCAGAGAAGGAACGGGCAGCCATTCTAGCAGAAAAAGAGGCTGAAGCACATAAAGCAGCTGAGGCAGCTGAACAAATGAGCAAGAAATTGAATGCTTTAAGGCAGGAGCTCAATACCTCAAAAGACTTGGAAGCCAAGCTGGCTACAACAACAGCCGAAGTGGAACATTTGCAAAAGGAGCTGTATTTGGCAAAAGAATCTCAGTCCAAGGTTGCTAAAGCTGGTTCTGGTGCGGATGAAAACCCAAGTACATTTAACTCAGAGATTGAAAAAAGGGAAAACACCATGTCTGGTGCAGACTCTTCTGTAGAATCTGTGGCTGCTGAGTTCGAGGAGGCAAAAGAGAATCTGAAGAAAGCCACAGAAGAGGGTTTTTCTTTGAAAGCTTTGTTGAATTCTCTAAGGGCCGAGTTGGAGCAGGTAAGGAAGGAAATGGATGAATTGAAAAAGAGAGAGACAGAAGCAGAAGCAGCAGCAGCATCTCTGAATGCTGAACTTCATAAAAGCAGATCGAAAATGGCAGCAGCTGCGGCAGCAGAAGCAAAGGCAAAAGGTGCCACTTCAGGTCTCTCACTAGCTCTGCAACAACTGGCCTCTGAGGCTGAAGAGGCTAAGAAAGAGGCGGAAGCAATGAAAGAGGAAGCTCAAAAGGCAAAGTTTGAAGCTGAACAAGCAAAGGCTGTTATTGAAAATGCAGAGAGTAGATTGGAAGATGCCTTGAAGGAGGCTGAAGCAGCCAAAGCAGCAGAGGCAGTAGCTATTGAGAAAATAAAATTACTTTCTGAGAAAACAAATGCTGCACGGGTTTCTACATCGGGATCTCATGCCGGGATCACAATTTCACAAGATGAGCACGATTCCATAAGTAGGAAAGTTGATGAAGCAAATGAACTGGCAGAAATGAAGGTGGGTGCTGCTATGGCTCAAGTTGATGCAGTAAAAGTAGGCGAACAAGAAATATTGAAGAAACTGGAAGCGGCAAATCGAGAAATTGAAGAATTGAAGTCAGCAGAAGATCAAGCACTGAAAAAGGCACAGATGGCAGAAGCGGCCAAAAGGGCAGTTGAGAGTGAGCTGCGAAGATGGCGAGAGCGTGAGCAACAAAAGAGGGCTGTTACAGTTGCATCTGCACAAAGTTTGACAAACAATGGAAATAACGATAGTCTTACTTCCAGGTTTGGACAAAATAAATCCATGTACTCTGAATCACTTTCCGAGGTGCTGAACATAAAGATTCCTTCTCCTGAACCACTGATGGGTGAGCAGTCTATTGATGGCTACGTGTCTCTGAAGAAGAAAAAACCGCTCATTCCCAAGATTGGACGCATTTTTAGTAAAACCAGAAATCAGTCGGGTGGTAATTCTTTTAAAAATCAGTTTTGAGTGGATGTTGCATCAAAATTTAGCAGAATTCACATCATTCTCAATTCATGGATGAATGATAATCTTCTTCAAGAACACTTTTTGGGATGGGGTTCTGTCGATGCGTAGCAGCACTTGCCACACACGTTCACATTTTGTTATGTTGTCTGTCGCGTGCTGTTCTGTCTGTGACCAAGTTTGTGACTTACTACTGTCCTGTTCACTATACATAATGACAAGGAGTGCATGTACATGTATCTTGTATGCCAAATCTCCTGGCATGAAGCCAAAGAATTGTGTATTAATGCGTTACATAGTTGGTCGGGTTGCAAACCTTGTCTCAAATAGATACTACTTAGATTTGTTAAGGCCCACAAAAAGGCTTATTTTGCTGATGTTTGCTTTGGTTACTGTATTTGATGCCTACAAGGCATCAGGGTTATGTATATTTAGGGTTGGTAATTAATGTGTTATATAAATGCTCAGGTTTTCAAATTCATTCAACATTTATGAAATAATGGCAGTCCTCTGAGATGCCAGCTTGTAAGAACAGATGATGTAACCGACATTGTTACCTAGAATTATTCTAATTTTATGTGATGTTTATAATCTGTGTTTTTCTGAGCATACTTGGTCGTTATCTTGCTAAAGGCATGGGAATAATAATTCAGGGTGTGATGAGTCGTTTATTCTGAGATTCTAATACACAGGTAAGGTCCTGAAAGGTCTTGAAATAGTGTTACATTTTTCAATTTCAGGAATCGCCATCTTGAATTTCTATGCTGTGGACTATTAGTAATGCATCCCGTTAACATTCTCAGTAAACTGCCTTGCAAAGATGAAGTCTACCTCATTTCTCATTTTATGAAAGTCAGGAAAACGGGTGCTTTGTTTGCATGTTGTAGTAAATCAGGTATCACTTTAGGTTAGATGTAATCTAAATATGAAATAGCATGAAATGCTTTATTTTCTTCGGGAGTTTTGTCATCTGGACTACACTTAAAGCAGTTTTCAGGGTGGGATCAATCTTCACGAAGTGATGACTCGTTGTCCATGTAGGTTATTATTTTTCTGTATTGTTCACCAGTACTATATGTTATAATATTTATTTTGTGGACATTAATGTCTATTTTCTAGTTAGAAGCCTATGAATACAACCTTATGGCATGTTGTGATCAGCTGGGCTGCAAGAAATAGTGTCAGAGCCAATTTATGATCTCATTTTCCAGGGGAAGGCAGGTTCATACCATTTCTATTCCCTCTACCAATGGGAAATGCAAAATCAAATCTTGGATGAAACATTTAATCAAAATCTAACAAAAATTGCGTCCACTCTTTGGCAAATATCAAAGAATTATTGATCGTACTCTGGAAGATATTATTTTTGACACTCCCGATGAAGAACAAAATAATGAAACAAACACTGATACAAAAGTAGAGTCTCAATCATGTCAATTAAACAATGACATGTTTTCACAAGACGTTCTTGTTCTTGAGTCTTATTAGCACACTTTTCCACCCTCCAATTGAGCTGATAAATCTAATATTTCAACGACGAAAAAATGGCTAATTAAAGGAGTAAAGCTCCAAATTGTCACGGGCTCCCCTCCCTGTTTGGGCAGGTGCTTGCCAGCCTCAGGGGGAGTCCCTAGGGTGATTTCTTGTTGTTCTAAAGTCTGATTTTCTGCAAAATAAGACAAAAAACAGCGGCTGTAATGTCTTGGACAGCGTGTTAAAACTTCCCAAGTCTTGGGCCCCAAGATATGGGGGAAAGATACTTTTTTCACTTGGAGGGATCCTGTAGGGTTAGCACAAGATAAAATAGAAGAGAAATAGAAAGAAGGATTAAGAAAGCAATTAGTTCTGCACTGATTCTGGCGAAATCAGACTTTGAGAAATATGTTATCATATACACTAATGCCACTGAGGAAGCAGTTTATGCTATTCTCTTACAATGTGATGACCGGAATAATGAAAAACATGTAGCTTACATGAGCCAAACTTTATCAAATGACGAGTTCAAATACTCTTATATTGAGAAACGTGTCTTTGCTCTTGTTAAAGTTGTAGAGAAATTTCACCACTTTATCCTAGGCAAGCACACGCAGGTAAAAGTCCATTTTCCTGCTGTCAAGTTTTTGCTTTCACAAACTTATCTTTCAAAGAAGTTTGTACATTGGCTTGCCAAAATCTAGGAGCATGACTGGCCATCATGACTTCGAAAACAATTAAGGTACGAGACTTAGCCCTTCACTTAGCTCAACATGCTCAAGCAAGTGAAGAAATTGATGATCAGGATAATCCTCTTTCAGCATTGTTTTATATTGAGAGTTAAACCCTTTCCATAGTTGAACATCCCTACTATAAAAATCTGGTGTATTACTTGCAATATCAGAAATGACCAGATGACTTAGATCATCATCAAAGGTGAAGGCTTCGTCTTGAATCTTCCATATATATTATTTTAGGAGACTTTTTGTTCAGGATATCTACTGATGGTATATTACTTTGATGTGTGAATAATGAGGAAGCGCAGAAATTGTTACAGGAAACTCATGTATCTTCAAATTTTGTTATGCACATTGGTGGCCACTTCTATGCTAAGGCCGTTGCTTTTAAAATCGTCAGAAATGGTTATTATTGGCCTTCAATTTTTTGAGATTCTTATAAATTTGCAAGGTCTTGTGACAAGTGCCAAAAACTCACTAGGAAAGAGCGTCTTTATGCTATACCCTTGCCGCATGTTCTCCCTGATTTTTCATTTTCTAAATGGGGCCTAGATTTTATTGGTTCTATAAATCCTCCATCTTTCGCAAGGCAGATTTTCATTTTGACAGCCATGGATTATTTCACTAAGTGGACTGAAGTTGTCCCTCTTAAAAACTCACAGGATGAACAAGTAATTTCTTTCTTGGAAACTAATATCTTCTCTAGATTTGGCATTACTTTATAGATTATTACGGACAATGCTCCCGCTTTCATTTCTGCTAAATTGACTCAATTTTTAGCTAAACTGGGGGTCAAACATTTATCTTCCTCATCTTATTATCCTCAAGGAAATGGGCAAGTCGAGTCTACTAACAAAAATATGGTTAGGATCATAATGTAATATTCCAGATATAAAAAGTATGCAGAACAGAAATAAAATGTTAAAAATGGCAGATAAACAACAATATAACCAGAACAACACCACAATAACACTGAAATAATATCAGAATAACACCAAAAAGAGCACTTTGATTCTGAGAGCAATGTTCACTTGCCTTAGGGGGCAACCTCCATCTGAACATAGCTCTATTACAATAATATCCAAGCTAGGGTTTTCATACCCTCGACTCCTATTTATACTAAATGTCTATCAAAAGAACCATCTAGAGGAAGATCCTTCTAGAAGCGGAAGCTTCTATTAGGTCTTCTTACATCTGACTTATTCTACCTTATTGCAAGGCCTTATTAATATTGACCTTTATTACATCCGAATATATTGTTCTACCTACATGAGGGGTTAGGTCCCTAACATGTCCCCCCCTTAAAAACGGCCTTGTCCTCAAGGCTTGAGATGTGGAAATTGATGCAGAATGGTAGCTAGTTCCCAAGTGGCATCTGCTGGAGTTGTATCTTTCCACTGCACTAACACTTCCTTGATGGTTCGCTGACGCAGTGGACGCTCACGCTGGTCCAAAACTGTTTGTGGTTGTAGCCAAATGAATCCTTCTTCGTCCAACTCGGGAAGGTTGGTTTGAGTTTGACACTTAGTTCCAATCACCTTCTTTAAGCATGAAACATGAAAAACAAGATGTAGCTTAGAATGATTGGGCAAAGCTAACTGATAGGCCACCTGTCCCACACGCTTGAGAACGGTACAAGGACCATAAAATTTGGGCGCCAGCTTCTGACAATGGTCAACCTTGAGGGAATTTTGCTTGTAAGGTTGTAGTCAAAGAAACACATGATCCCCTTCTACAAATTGACGTTCAGAGCGACCTTGATCTGCTTGTTGCTTCATGTGGTTTTGGGCTATGACCAAATTCTCTTCGAGGGTACAGAGAATAGCCTCTCAAAATGTAAGTGTTTGGTCAACTGCATGGACCTTCGAGACACCTGGTAAATATGAGAGAACTGAAGGTGGATTTTGTCCATATACTGTTTCAAAAGGAGTCATGTGGATCGTTGTATGGTATGAAGTGTTGTACCACCATTCAGCTAGGGGTAACCATTGAGCCCACTGATTTTTCTTTTCTAATGCAAAACACCTCAAATATGTTTCCAAACACTTGTTGACAACTTCAGTTTGACCATCAGTCTGGGGATGATAAGTTGTGCTGCGATGCAATTAGTTGCCTTGTAGTTTGAACAGTTCTTGCCAAAAATTGCAGGTGAAAGTTGGGTCGCGATCAGAAACAATCGAATGCGGCATGCCATAAAGCTTGAAGATTTGATCCATGAAAAGTTGAGCCCCAGTGGATGTTGTAAATGGGTGTTGAAGAGCACAAGAATGAGCATACTTGGAAAGGTGATCAACTACCACCATGATGATTGATTTATTGCCCGATTTAGGTAAGCCTGTAATAAAATCCATAGAAATATCCCGCCAAATAGCAGGGGGAATCGGAAGTGGTTGTAGTGTGCCAGGAGATTTGACTGTTTCACCCTTGTTGTGTTGACACCCATCACATTCAGCCACAAAATTACGAACATCTTGTTTCATACCATCCCAGAAAAAAGAACTTTTGACCCTGTCATAGGTTTTGGTAAACCTGGAGTGCCCAGCTGTGGGTGTAGCTTGAAGCTCAAAAAGTACCGTGGATTTAAGTTTTGATTGTTTACTTAAATACAAACGGTCTTTGTATCGAAGCTCATCATGGAGCGAAGAGTACCCTGGGGAAATTGGAGAATTGGACTGCAATTGTTGTATCAGATGCGAACTTTTGGAATTGTGTAGCCATTCTAGCAAACGGCTTGGAGCCACTCTGGTACAATGAAGGAGAGAAAAAAAAGGGACCCTTCATATTCATATTTTTGGGAAAGTGCATCTGCAACCACATTGTCTTTGTCTTTCTTGTAAACGATCTCATAATCATATCCAAAGAGCTTAGTCACCCATTTTTGTTGCTCTGGGGAGGAAATGTGTTGTTC
>JZKD02S1121879.1:0-12960 GCA_000966675.3 Picea glauca | reverse complement strand
TTGATTGGGACGTCAAAGGGACATCAAACAACTATTCGTTTTCCCTCAATTAGAAGAGGGGTTAGAGAAAACATGAGATAAAATGTGCTTTTTTATGGTATTTATCTTTATAATAAGTTCGTTAGAATTGATCCATGTATTCATGAAATTGGCATAAAAAGCCCTTGTAGGAAAATTCATCTTATCTCCCCACTATCTTATAAAGGGAGGAAGGAAATCTTCAAAATGTCCAAATTTGCATAAAACTCTATGAACCAACACCATATAATTTGTTGCTAGCCTCAATTATAGTCTTTTTTATATAATATAAATTTTATTTCAGTTTTAATAGATAAATATAGCCTTTTTATATAATATAAATTATATTTCAGTTTTAATAGATAGAATGAATTTTAAAAAGTTAATATTATAAATAAAAATTTATACTTATAAAAATTTAATGAAAATTTAATAATTAAATTTATATTACTTTAAAATTTAAATTTTCAAATAATTGTGATATATTTTAAATGATTTTGATGACATAAAAATATTTTCTTAATGTTAAATAATATTATAGTCCTTTGACAAATTAATTATAAATTATTTTTAAATAATATTTGAAAAAAACCAATACACCTAGTTTAACATAACTCTAAATTTTATAATAAAAATTAAAAAAATTATAATATTACTTTAAAATATTATAATATTACCCTAAAAAAAATACAACATAACAAGACACCACTCATTCATCCCTCTTCTAGTTGTATTGGGATGATGTAGAACTCACTAAAGAATTTAACAACTATGAGGCGCCACTCATTCTTCCCTCATCTTCTAGTTTTATTGGGATGATGTAGACCTCATTAAAGAATTTAAATGTTTAGTTTCATTGGGATGATGTAGACCTCATTGAAGAATTTGAATGCCAAACTATTGATACTATCATGTAAAGAGAAAATCAATAATAAATCAACTTTACACGGTATCAACTTTTTATGATACTTTAAATTAGCAAAAATCAATAATAAATCAACTTTACACGGTATCAACTTTTTATGATACTTTAAATTAGCAATTATTTCATGAGGTGTAAAGAAATGTTGTAAGAAGAGTTATTTTATAAAATATAAAGATAAGTCTTTTTCGAGTTGTTTTTTTTGTTTTTGGGTGGTGTTGAGGTTTTATTGATTGTTCGTTTATTCTATGTTACAGATTATGCAACAAATCAAGCTAGAGTTAAGAAGAGTTATTGTATAAAAAAAAAAGATGAGTTTTTTTAGTGTTTTCTTTTTGGATGGTGCATAGGTTTTGCTGAATGGTTGATTATCCTATGTTACATATTATGGAGCAAATCAAGTCAGAGCCATAGACATAGACATCACTTAGGCCTTCTTGGTGGCCAACAACAAGGCTTTCCAAGTAGTTATGACCAAGTACATGATGTTCAATTTACATGATCCTAGAGGCATGGAGATTCATCTTGAAGGAGGGAAGTATTGCACTAATGGGCCTCATTGGTTGGCAAAAAGGGAAGGCAACGATGTTTTGGTAATGAAATGAAATCTATGTTACTGCAAATCACATGTTTGTTTACACTATAATATTGTTTAAGTCGTTTTATGATGGCAGGTTCTCGTTGGTCCCATAAATGAAATTAGATGAAAGAGATAACATGTTTTGATTGCTTGAAAAAACAACGTGAAATGCTAGCTCATAGTATAAACACATTAAGACACTATAAATATATACACTCAGTGTTTTTCTTGTTATGATTGTTAATTTATATGTTTGATGCTATATAAAATAAATTCATGACCATACATAACCTCAACATTTATTTTTATTGTATGATTAGTTATAAAACTCTCAATAAGTGAATTTGTAGAGGGCCCATGCAAACTTACTTACAATTGGCTCATGTCAACCTTATTATATAGTGCAGCGGATTGTAAAATTTGGATTGCTCGACATCAACACAACAACTTCCATAGAATATAGAGTCACCTTGCATGTAAGAACATCTATAGATATTTACACTACAATGGTTTACATCCCTTAATGTTATAGAATTAGTACATATGAAAATAGAAAAGAAGGGACATTGACCACATGTGATTCCCATTTTAGCATCTACCAAATAAAAAACTCTAAGCACATAGACCACCACTGCAATTTGTGTATGCTCCACTAAATACATTTCTTAAAGGTCATCATTCATTCAAGAATTCTCAATTGAATTTGATAGCTAACATTATCCAAGGATCAAAGATTGTGAGAAAGTGGTTTGAGGGTCGTTGACGAGTATGGATGATGCATGGTTGAAGTTTACTACTAGCATGTAAAGGGACCTTGGATTATGAGAACAACTACTATACAAGTGCTTATATCTTAGCATATCATCAACTTTCTCTCACTTCCAAAGTTCAAAACTCATTTCTCCCAAGTCCATGGTTTGAAACTTGTTGCTAGATAAATCATTATAGTGCCTCTCTTGATCAGAAAATCAAGGTCTCTACCCCTCATTCACTCAATATTTTGGTTGCCTCTGAGCCTTCACCCATAGGATGACTTCGTTGAGAATATGGTAGTTATTATGAAGCCATTATTGAGAAAGACCAAGATTGAATGCCTATGCTAATACACGAACACAATCATTATGGTGTGTATAACATTGAAACATGAGAATTGTGATTCCTAGGTAACATCTTCTCATCCTTTTTGAAATATCTTGTAGCATATAGAAATTAGAATTGACTACTTGCTCACAAAACAATACTCATTCTCTTTAGCTAGTGGGTTTCTATAGAAGATAGAAATGAGAATTGATTATCCTAGAGCCCGTGGTTTTATATTTAGATTAATAGCTCTAAAAGATTAAATAAGTGAGGAACTCGCCTCTACCTAACTACAATATCAAGAAATGAGAGGGAGGTAACTTGACTTCGCAACTAGGTAATCATTTGTAGTCTATATAGTTCTTTCATTTATCGGTTATAATCAACATAAGTGTAAGGTCCTTGGCTAGAAGGGAACGAGCACCCTCACCAAATTCCTCAAGGAGAGGAAATTTGGGGTTGCTCTGACACCCAGAAGTTTCACTAGTTGGGAAAGTGGGTTCCTTGGGTGCATGAACATGCCAAGGGGCTTGCCCAAGCATGAGGCAAAGCACAAGGCTGGGTGCACCAAATATTTTGGGGCATGTTGGCATGAGGAGTGCACCCAAGGTTGGGGCACACCAGTCCAAGGATGATTTTAAGGATGGAAATCTACTTTAAAATGTAGAAACCTTGGTGAATATTACTAATCCTTCATATGCCAACTGTAAATGTTTGGCGATATTTTTGTAAAAATATTCAAAATTCTAAGTATTTTATATAGTTTTTAGAATTTTTTGGCGATTTTAAAGGTAAAATAATTTTATCCTATAGAATTTGGGCGAATCTTTTTTAAAATAGCGAATCTCGTTTTTGGAAAAAACATGGGAAATTAGCCTATGAGCAAAATTTAGCCCCTAAAATCATCCATGCACCAGTCCCAAGGGATGAAAAGGTTGATGAGCACATGGTTTCATGGGAACATTGGTCAACGAAGGGTCACATCAATTCGTTTGGGTGCATTGTTCTGCGAAGGGACATGACACACCCAAAGGACACAACGGTTCATGATGGTGACATTTGGAGTCCATATAAGAACACAAGGTGCACAACCAAGAAGGCATAGACAAAGAGAGAAAGTTCAACACCAAAGTTTGGAGGTATATTTGGACTAGGAGGGGTGAGCTCCCTCAAGTAGCCAAGTCGATCCACATGGGAGGACTTGTGCTACATTGAGGTGATTTTGTGGACATATTTGGGGTGACCTTCTTTGGGTTGAGTCTAGAAGCAAGAATGGAGAATTTGGAGTTTGGGGAAGTCTTGTTGCAGGTCTAGGTGAGGAATTCTATGAGATAAAATTGCAAATCTATGCAAAGTCTTGCAAAAGAGAAGAGATAGTGAGTCTATGGGTTGACGCACCTCTGGGGCGCACCGCATGAGTTGTGGAAGTTGTCGCAATGGATGAGTCTTAGTGTGACGAATCTGTGTATCAATGTCTTGGTGAAGTGAGGTGAGTCATGCAACTCTTCCCAAGTTGTAAACCAAGCCAGTAGTGCTCACATTGTAATTGTTTCACAATAATAAGACTTAGCTAGGTGTTACCAACATCTTGTGCCTCCCACACTATATGTATATCTCTTTTTGTTTGGAAAGTGTTCTCTTTATTTCACATGTTCATGGATGCATGTTTAAATGACTAAGTGTTAAGTTGTTAACAAATTATCTAAGTATACAAGTGAGTTTCACTAGAGTAGGAGTGTGACTTGCCTGTAGCCTAGAATGGATTATGCGTATGCTCTAGGTGAATAGGCATAGTCCAAACAAAGTATCCTTGGTGTTTCCAAGAAGCCAAGTGAGAACCACTGCGGTGTTTCACTCCCTCAACAGGTGTATGATCGTAATATTTGGGCAGGAATCCAATGGGAACATGTCAGATGGAATCAAATCTTATTTTGGGTGAACAGATTGACTAGCTCTTCACCACTATCTCGACGATAGATAATATCAAAGCTTGAAGTGTGCTATACTACTACGATGATGACAGTGGTGGTGGGGCGCAATAAAGAGATAGTTTGGGCGTAGACTTGGCGTACGGTTCAGTGAGGTGGTTTGTTTCATTGCAAAGATAGTCTAGGTGTCAACTTGGTTGGTTTGATTTGTGATGAAAGTAAGTGCTAGACCTATGCACGTACCTTGAGAAGACTAGGAAGAAATTTTGTGGTGAAACAAAGCAATTGGGAAAGGAGGATGATCACAAGACTTGTTACAGATTTGATCGTGGGGTTGACTTCATAAGTGATCACAGAGGTTGATCATAGAGGTGATCATAGTAGTGATCACAAAAGTGGAGAAATTTTGGGTTTATACGAAGTGGACAAACCTTTCTGTAGACTCAAGACAAGGCAGGTGGCCATGCGACAAGTTGAAGCACTTGGGTGAGTTGGATGACTTGATGCAACCTAGATCAACTTCATAGCAAGGCAGTTGGTTGGGCACATTTTCATCATGACATATCCATGTTGTGCATCGCCGAGAACAATAATTGAGTTAAGTTGGGTTGTTGGATGAGTGGGTCAATCATAGTATTTGGATGAGGTAGCTCTTTGCGGAGTTATGATATTCAATTAGCAACAATATGGCTTATCAGTTAGGTGGTGCGTGCATGGTTCCTTGAAGAAGAAGCAGTCAAGTTGCGGAGATGACAGGACATTGGAGATGAGTTTGACTGGTTGCATGGAAAGTTTGGGGCTTAGATGTATTTTTGAAGTGGACAAATGGACTTAGCCTTGTATCGCAACAAATATGCTATGCAAGTTTGTGGAGTTGTGGACGATGATTGAGGGGAGTTCATGCGAAGAGTTGGTGGCTTGGGTGAGTGAAGGTCCATGAAAATAGACTTAAACCATGGGTGCAACCAAGAATGTTATTGGAAAGGTATGGTTGGTTTTTGATTTCTTTCATTTCCTAAGTGTTGCAGTGATTTATTTGAAGGGAAGTCAGATGACTTGGTAGTTCAAGTGTAATCCATTTCAATGGTGAAAACTGCTAGACTTGAGGGTGACTCAAGTGGTGTATATTCGAATAAGTCTTGTAGCAGTGGGGACACCTTGACTTGTGTGAATGTGTTGAGAGCTTGGGGTGACCTACTTGGACAAGTCTTGTGGTAGACTTAGGCAGATTTGGGTGCACCTATGGAGGTGACTTGAGGAGTTTCCTAACTCTTGGATGAGGTACCTTGGTGGGTTGGTGCCTTAGCCAGATTTGTTGGGTCATGCGATGAATTGAAAGTTGTGATGATAGTGCCAAAGTTTGGACGCTTACAGAGGTGCAAGGTARTTATGTTCTAGGMGATGGATGGAGTCAACAAAGAAGTTGACCAAGAATTGTTGACAATAAACCTAAATGGGAAGAACATAGACCAAGTGACTTGGGTTGTGTTTTCTCTCCTTTGGTATGGGACATTGGATGAGGCAGAGCATACCTTGGTGACTTTTGAATTATTTTGCGATGACTTAGAGATCTGAAGGGGGTAGTTGGTTGAGGTTTGCATAAGTATTGCTTCGGAGATGCCAAGGAATGGAAGTTTTTTAAGCCTAATTATTCTACTTGGAGCACTTTGGACAATTCATTGGGACATTTGAGGAGTGTGGGTATGTTGGCCACACTCATTGTAGATGTTGAGTTTCAGAGAATTGACTTGATGAAAGGAGGTGATTTGAGGACTTTCCTTAGTTTGGAGGATTTTGTGGATAGGCAGATTGCAACGTGAAGAGACTACTTGGGCATGGGTTTTTCTCCTACTTTGGGAAGCATGGTTGAGGGTGAATCCCAACCATTTCAAGGCATGCATAGGTAGACGTAATAACATAGGTGGGTGATGAATTAATGGGGAAAAGGAAATTTGGACGTATGATTCTTAATGTAGATGAGGCATTTCACATCCAAAGATGCAAATGGAGAGAACATGGAAAATTTGACCAAGTAAGTCAAACTTGTGGAATTGATTGCACTTTGAGTCACAAGGGAAAATTTGGTTGGACATGCAAATGCACAATAATTTCCCTTGACTCTTCAGAGACTTAGATGCGATGCATATTGTGTGGGTTGTAGAATATTGGCTAATTGTGACATGAGGTGGACAGTGGAGTCGGGGTGTCGCATATGACTTTGTTTTGGGGTGATTTCATAGTGCAGTGAGGTGAGGGGTGACCTTTCCTTGATCTAAGGATGTGTGTGGACGAGTTGAATTGCAAAAGGAAGTGAACCATTTGTGCATGAGGGTGTGCGGACTCAAGGAATGTGACAGTTGGATTTTCCATTCAACTAGCTCACGACTTGGGAAAGAACAACATCATGAAAAATGGGTCGATATTACATATGCACTAGTAAGTTTGGAGGCACAACACTTGGACATTGTGAATGGTCTCCTTGATGAAGATTAAATGTGGTAGTAGTGAGGCAAAGATGAACACTTGAATTAGTCTTTGGATTTGGATGGAGTGATAGATGATGGGAAAAAACAATTAGGTGAATTCATGAGGCGATACAATTTCACATATTGGGCGCAAAGTTGGATTAGCTACCCAACTTGCTTGAGATGTGAATGTTATCAGTGTGCGAAGACATGGTGGATGTAGTTGGAGTATGGGTGCACCAGTTCAACACTTAGATAATTTTGTGATTTGCAACAACAAGGAAATGACAATAGTAGCAGTAGGACAACAAAGACATGAAAATGAAATAGAGTTGGGAGAGAACAACTTTGGGTAGAGTTTTTGTAGGAGTTGGGTAGTTTTCAGTTGTGTTTTCCAAGGGAAACTTAAGGTTGCCACTTGACATAATTTTGGGGTTTCCGGTAGAACAAGATTGGGGGTTTCTAGGAGGTTGAGTTGCGGATGGAGGCACAAGTTTGGCTAGACTTGGAGATCACGTATTTTTTGTATTTTATCGGGGATGACAATGACTTGAGATGGGGGAGGATGTAAGTGTCAGAAAATTGGCTTAGGTTGATGGATAGTTGGTATGGATTGTTGGTTGTCATTGATGTCAACCATTAGAGAGTGATATTGTATATTGATGTCAACCATTGGAGAGTGATATTTTAGATTGATGTCAATCCTTAGTGGTTGATGTCAACCCTTGAAGAAAGTCTGGTAGTGAATTCAGTAGCACAAAAGTTTGGGTAATGGAACCAAGGTTGTTTCATGTATAATGGTATGAGTTTCAATATATTTTATGGTAAGACTATTCTATATGGATAGTGCATTTCATTCCATTTTTTGTGGTATGTGGAACGTCACGTAACACCTCANGCCCGTGGTTTTATATTTAGATTAATAGCTCTAAAAGATTAAATAAGTGAGGAACTCGCCTCTACCTAACTACAATATCAAGAAATGAGAGGGAGGTAACTTGACTTCGCAACTAGGTAATCATTTGTAGTCTATATAGTTCTTTCATTTATCGGTTATAATCAACATAAGTGTAAGGTCCTTGGCTAGAAGGGAACGAGCACCCTCACCAAATTCCTCAAGGAGAGGAAATTTGGGGTTGCTCTGACACCCAGAAGTTTCACTAGTTGGGAAAGTGGGTTCCTTGGGTGCATGAACATGCCAAGGGGCTTGCCCAAGCATGAGGCAAAGCACAAGGCTGGGTGCACCAAATATTTTGGGGCATGTTGGCATGAGGAGTGCACCCAAGGTTGGGGCACACCAGTCCAAGGATGATTTTAAGGATGGAAATCTACTTTAAAATGTAGAAACCTTGGTGAATATTACTAATCCTTCATATGCCAACTGTAAATGTTTGGCGATATTTTTGTAAAAATATTCAAAATTCTAAGTATTTTATATAGTTTTTAGAATTTTTTGGCGATTTTAAAGGTAAAATAATTTTATCCTATAGAATTTGGGCGAATCTTTTTTAAAATAGCGAATCTCGTTTTTGGAAAAAACATGGGAAATTAGCCTATGAGCAAAATTTAGCCCCTAAAATCATCCATGCACCAGTCCCAAGGGATGAAAAGGTTGATGAGCACATGGTTTCATGGGAACATTGGTCAACGAAGGGTCACATCAATTCGTTTGGGTGCATTGTTCTGCGAAGGGACATGACACACCCAAAGGACACAACGGTTCATGATGGTGACATTTGGAGTCCATATAAGAACACAAGGTGCACAACCAAGAAGGCATAGACAAAGAGAGAAAGTTCAACACCAAAGTTTGGAGGTATATTTGGACTAGGAGGGGTGAGCTCCCTCAAGTAGCCAAGTCGATCCACATGGGAGGACTTGTGCTACATTGAGGTGATTTTGTGGACATATTTGGGGTGACCTTCTTTGGGTTGAGTCTAGAAGCAAGAATGGAGAATTTGGAGTTTGGGGAAGTCTTGTTGCAGGTCTAGGTGAGGAATTCTATGAGATAAAATTGCAAATCTATGCAAAGTCTTGCAAAAGAGAAGAGATAGTGAGTCTATGGGTTGACGCACCTCTGGGGCGCACCGCATGAGTTGTGGAAGTTGTCGCAATGGATGAGTCTTAGTGTGACGAATCTGTGTATCAATGTCTTGGTGAAGTGAGGTGAGTCATGCAACTCTTCCCAAGTTGTAAACCAAGCCAGTAGTGCTCACATTGTAATTGTTTCACAATAATAAGACTTAGCTAGGTGTTACCAACATCTTGTGCCTCCCACACTATATGTATATCTCTTTTTGTTTGGAAAGTGTTCTCTTTATTTCACATGTTCATGGATGCATGTTTAAATGACTAAGTGTTAAGTTGTTAACAAATTATCTAAGTATACAAGTGAGTTTCACTAGAGTAGGAGTGTGACTTGCCTGTAGCCTAGAATGGATTATGCGTATGCTCTAGGTGAATAGGCATAGTCCAAACAAAGTATCCTTGGTGTTTCCAAGAAGCCAAGTGAGAACCACTGCGGTGTTTCACTCCCTCAACAGGTGTATGATCGTAATATTTGGGCAGGAATCCAATGGGAACATGTCAGATGGAATCAAATCTTATTTTGGGTGAACAGATTGACTAGCTCTTCACCACTATCTCGACGATAGATAATATCAAAGCTTGAAGTGTGCTATACTACTACGATGATGACAGTGGTGGTGGGGCGCAATAAAGAGATAGTTTGGGCGTAGACTTGGCGTACGGTTCAGTGAGGTGGTTTGTTTCATTGCAAAGATAGTCTAGGTGTCAACTTGGTTGGTTTGATTTGTGATGAAAGTAAGTGCTAGACCTATGCACGTACCTTGAGAAGACTAGGAAGAAATTTTGTGGTGAAACAAAGCAATTGGGAAAGGAGGATGATCACAAGACTTGTTACAGATTTGATCGTGGGGTTGACTTCATAAGTGATCACAGAGGTTGATCATAGAGGTGATCATAGTAGTGATCACAAAAGTGGAGAAATTTTGGGTTTATACGAAGTGGACAAACCTTTCTGTAGACTCAAGACAAGGCAGGTGGCCATGCGACAAGTTGAAGCACTTGGGTGAGTTGGATGACTTGATGCAACCTAGATCAACTTCATAGCAAGGCAGTTGGTTGGGCACATTTTCATCATGACATATCCATGTTGTGCATCGCCGAGAACAATAATTGAGTTAAGTTGGGTTGTTGGATGAGTGGGTCAATCATAGTATTTGGATGAGGTAGCTCTTTGCGGAGTTATGATATTCAATTAGCAACAATATGGCTTATCAGTTAGGTGGTGCGTGCATGGTTCCTTGAAGAAGAAGCAGTCAAGTTGCGGAGATGACAGGACATTGGAGATGAGTTTGACTGGTTGCATGGAAAGTTTGGGGCTTAGATGTATTTTTGAAGTGGACAAATGGACTTAGCCTTGTATCGCAACAAATATGCTATGCAAGTTTGTGGAGTTGTGGACGATGATTGAGGGGAGTTCATGCGAAGAGTTGGTGGCTTGGGTGAGTGAAGGTCCATGAAAATAGACTTAAACCATGGGTGCAACCAAGAATGTTATTGGAAAGGTATGGTTGGTTTTTGATTTCTTTCATTTCCTAAGTGTTGCAGTGATTTATTTGAAGGGAAGTCAGATGACTTGGTAGTTCAAGTGTAATCCATTTCAATGGTGAAAACTGCTAGACTTGAGGGTGACTCAAGTGGTGTATATTCGAATAAGTCTTGTAGCAGTGGGGACACCTTGACTTGTGTGAATGTGTTGAGAGCTTGGGGTGACCTACTTGGACAAGTCTTGTGGTAGACTTAGGCAGATTTGGGTGCACCTATGGAGGTGACTTGAGGAGTTTCCTAACTCTTGGATGAGGTACCTTGGTGGGTTGGTGCCTTAGCCAGATTTGTTGGGTCATGCGATGAATTGAAAGTTGTGATGATAGTGCCAAAGTTTGGACGCTTACAGAGGTGCAAGGTARTTATGTTCTAGGMGATGGATGGAGTCAACAAAGAAGTTGACCAAGAATTGTTGACAATAAACCTAAATGGGAAGAACATAGACCAAGTGACTTGGGTTGTGTTTTCTCTCCTTTGGTATGGGACATTGAATGAGGCAGAGCATACCTTGGTGACTTTTGAATTATTTTGTGATGACTTAGAGATCCGAAGGGGGTAGTTGGTTGAGGTTTGCATAAGTATTGCTTCGGAGATGCCAAGGAATGGAAGTTTTTTAAGCCTAATTATTCTACTTGGAGCACTTCGGATAGTTCATTGGGACATTTGAGGAGTGTGGGTATGTTGGCCACACTCATTGTAGATGTTGAGTTTCAGAGAGTTGACTTGATGAAAGGAGGTGATTTGAGGACTTTCCTTGGTTTGGAGGATTTTGTGGATAGGTAGATTGCAACATGAAGAGACTACTTGGGCATGGGTTTTTCTCCTACTTTGGGAAGCATGGTTGAGGGTGAATCCTAACCATTTCAAGGCATGCATAGGTAGGCGTAATAACATAGGTGGGTGATGAATTAATGGGGAAAAGGAAATTTGGACGTATGATTCTTAATGTAGATGGGACATTTCATATCCAAAGATGCAAATGGAGAGAACATGGAAAATTTGACCAAGTAAGTCAAACTTGTGGAATTGATTGCACTTTGAGTCACAAGGGAAAATTTGGTTGGACATGCAAATGCACAATAATTTCCCTTGACTCTTCAGAGACTTAGATGCGATGCATATTGTGTGGGTTGTAGAATATTGGCTAATTGTGACATGAGGTGGACAGTGGAGTCGGGGTGTCGCATATGACTTTGTTTTGGGGTGATTTCATAGTGCAGTGAGGTGAGGGGTGACCTTTCCTTGATCTAAGGATGTGTGTGGACGAGTTGAATTGCAAAAGGAAGTGAACCATTTGTGCATGAGGGTGTGCGGACTCAAGGAATGTGACAGTTGGATTTTCCATTCAACTAGCTCACGACTTGGGAAAGAACAACATCATGAAAAATGGGTCGATATTACATATGCACTAGTAAGTTTGGAGGCACAACACTTGGACATTGTGAATGGTCTCCTTGATGAAGATTAAATGTGGTAGTAGTGAGGCAAAGATGAACACTTGAATTAGTCTTTGGATTTGGATGGAGTGATAGATGATGGGAAAAAACAATTAGGTGAATTCATGAGGCGATACAATTTCACATATTGGGCGCAAAGTTGGATTAGCTACCCAACTTGCTTGAGATGTGAATGTTATCAGTGTGCGAAGACATGGTGGATGTAGTTGGAGTATGGGTGCACCAGTTCAACACTTAGATAATTTTGTGATTTGCAACAACAAGGAAATGACAATAGTAGCAGTAGGACAACAAAGACATGAAAATGAAATAGAGTTGGGAGAGAACAACTTTGGGTAGAGTTTTTGTAGGAGTTGGGTAGTTTTCAGTTGTGTTTTCCAAGGGAAACTTAAGGTTGCCACTTGACATAATTTTGGGGTTTCCGGTAGAACAAGATTGGGGGTTTCTAGGAGGTTGAGTTGCGGATGGAGGCACAAGTTTGGCTAGACTTGGAGATCACGTATTTTTTGTATTTTATCGGGGATGACAATGACTTGAGATGGGGGAGGATGTAAGTGTCAGAAAATTGGCTTAGGTTGATGGATAGTTGGTATGGATTGTTGGTTGTCATTGATGTCAACCATTAGAGAGTGATATTGTATATTGATGTCAACCATTGGAGAGTGATATTTTAGATTGATGTCAATCCTTAGTGGTTGATGTCAACCCTTGAAGAAAGTCTGGTAGTGAATTCAGTAGCACAAAAGTTTGGGTAATGGAACCAAGGTTGTTTCATGTATAATGGTATGAGTTTCAATATATTTTATGGTAAGACTATTCTATATGGATAGTGCATTTCATTCCATTTTTTGTGGTATGTGGAACGTCACGTAACACCTCA
>JZKD02S1121846.1:0-12960 GCA_000966675.3 Picea glauca | reverse complement strand
AGATAGAAAACTCGAAGGTTTTTCAAGATTATAGAGTTTGGAAAAATGCTTTAAAAGAGAACTCTCTCAGTGTCTTTTTCGTACCATAATCCAACGAGACCGAAAAAGGGTTAAAATATCGCTCGGAGGATGTGTAAATTCAAATACTTTAACGAGCGTGAAAATAGCAAGGTTGCTCAGCAATCTTTTCATGTTTAGGGAGTCGTGAAAAGGGCTTAAAGTCAACTCCAGAGGGGTTCCTTTTTCGTGTAACCATGACGAGCCCGGAAAAGAGATAAAACAACGCTCGATCTCGTTCTAAGTTTTTTACAAGTGCCAGAACGGATAAAAGCCACTCGTGGTTTTCAAGTCAAAACCATAGAAAACAAACCATTTCACATCAAATCGAAAAGGTTTTTGGATCCATAATTGTCTCGTTAGGGACCTGCAAGTCATTCACTCATTTTTACATTAGTAATTAGGTTTTAAATAGTCAAAATAATGAAATGAAAATAAAAAACCTACTTTTTAAATAATAAAAGTAAATAAAAACACAATTGCCATTCCATTTTCACTATTTGATTTACTCAATTACCCATTTAGTGCAAAAATTACCATTTCACCTCCGATCTTCAAAGTCAGTTTCTGGGAGCTCCGGTGCATCAAATCACAAACCGTTTGGACCAAAAATGTGAGTGCTCAATTCTTTATCTTTCCATGGTTCATTTTAATGATTTAAGTGGTTAAAAGTTGAGTTATGAATCATTTTTTAAAACCCTACGCGTAAAAATGGGTTTTCGCAGGCTACCCTTTTCGAGACCTGCGGAAATCTTAACTTTCCGCAGGTGAGCTTCAACCACAGTGCGGAAAGTCCTGCACTGTCTGCTAAGGTCACCTGCGGACAGCGCGGAAACAAAATTTCATTCAATGTTTTAACCATAAAAAATCAAATTCCCTTGTGATTCAAGATGTTTACTATCTTCCTACGGTTATTGTGCAGGNGATAGAAAACTCGAAGGTTTTTCAAGATTATAGAGTTTGGAAAAACACTTTAAAAGAGAACTCTCTCAGTGCCTTTTTCGTAAAATAATCCAACGAGACCGAAAAAGGGTTAAACCATCACTCGAAGGATGTGTAAATTCGAATACTTTAACGAGTGTGAAAATAGCAAGATCGCTCGGCAATCTTTTCATGTTTAGGGAGTCGTGAAAAGGGCTTAAAGTCAACTCCAGGGGGGTTCCTTTTTCATGTAACCATAACGAGCCCGGAAAAGAGAGAAAACAACGCTCGATCTCGTTATAAGTTTTTTACAAGTGCTAGAACGGATAAAAGTCACTCGTGGTTTTAAGTCAAAACCATAGAAAACAAACAATTTCACACCAAATCGCAAAAGTTTTTAGATCCATAATCGTCTCATTAGGGGCCTGCAAGTCATTCACTCATTTTTGCATTAGTAATTAGGGTTAAAATAGGTAAAATAATGAAAAAAGAATGAAAAACCCACTTTTCAAAAAGTAAAAAGTAAATAAAATCAAAATTGCTATTCCATTTTCACTATTTGTTTTACCCAATTACCAATTCAGTGCAAAAATTACCATTTCACCTCCGATCTTCAAAGTCAGTTTCTGGGAGCTCTGGTGCATCAAATCACAAACCGTTTGGATCAAAAAGGTAAGTACTCAATTCTTTATCNAGGTTTTTCAAGATTATAGAGTTTGGAAAAACACTTTAAAAGAGAACTCTCTCAGTGCCTTTTTCATACAATAATCCAACGAGACCGAAAAAGGGGTAAACTATCGCTCGGAGGACGTGTAAATTCAAATACTTTAACGAGCGTGAAAATAGCAAGGTCGCTCGTCAATCTTTTCATGTTTAGGGAGTCGTGAAAAGGGCTTAAAGTCAACTCCAGGGGGGTTCCTTTTTCGTGTAAATATAACGAGCCCGGAAAAGAGATAAAACAACGCTCGATCTCGTTCTAAGTTTTTTACAAGTGCTAGAACGGATAAAAGTCACTCGTGGTTTCAAGTCAAAACCATAGAAAACAAACTATTTCACACCAAATCGCAAAGGTTTTTGGATCCATAATCGTCTCGTTAGGGGCCTGCAAGTCATTTACTCATTTCCGCATTAGTAATTAGGTTAAAATAGGCAAAATAATGAAAAAGAATGAAAAACCCACTTTTCAAATAGTAAAAAGTAAATAAAAACACAATTACCATTATATTTTCACCATTTGATTTACCCAATTACCAATTCATTGCAAAAATTACCATTTCACCTCCGATCTTCAAAATCAGTTTCTGGGAGCTCCGGTGCATCAAATCACAAACCGTTTGGATCAAAAAGGTAAGTACTCAATTCTTCATCTTTCCATGGTTTATTTTTATGATTTGAATGGTTAAATATAGAGTTGTGAGCAATATTTTGAAACCCTACGCGTAAAAAGGGGTTTCCGCAGTCAACCCTTTCAAGACCTGCGGAAATCTAGTATTTCCGCAGGTGAGCTTTAACCACAATGCGGAAAGTCTGCACTGTGTGTTAAGTTCACCTGCGGGCAGCGCAGAATCCAAAATTTCATACAACGTTTAGCCATAAAAATCAAATTCCCTTGTGATTCAAGATATTGACTATCTTCTTATGGTTATTGTGCAAGTCAATAGTCATACCATGGTGCTTGAGTGGAGAGAACGTGAGCACGAAGACGAAAATAATGCTGCCAAAAATCACCCGCAAACAATCACTGCCTTAAGAAACTGTGGGCTCCTAAAATACTTTCGGATACCGGGCATGAGAGCCCAAGTTCGCCTATTGGAACACTTGATTCAAATGTGGGATCCGGACCAACAGGTTTTCCATGTGGGTGTCCATACATTGACCATTGATATCGAGGATATCTATTTTCTAACCGGATTATCAAGAAGGGGTGTATATGTCAGCTTGACCGGTAGTCGCAGAGGCAGTAGAAAGATGAGTGAGTATTGCAGAGACTACTGTGTGCTGGAGGTAGAAAGACGAAAGGGGAAAGTAGCTATCTGGGGAGTGACCGATATCACTCTTCGTACTATCTTGTTGACCATAGCTCGGATGGTGGGCAGTGCTTCTCCCCATATGGCTCTACAAAGTTACTTTCAATATGCCCTCGAGTGTCTTGAGCCCCGGGTTTTCAATTGGGCGGATGCAGTATTGCGTAGTCTTAAAAAACAATTGACAAAAAGCAGGCGTAGAGGCTTCAATCAATTTGGCTATGGATCACTGTTAGTATCCTTCTTCTGCGAGAGAGTCTCGGTGTACAGACTTCAGGGAGACTGGCATTTTTCGGGTCCTAGGGAGCCACGAATGTTGAGATGGTGTCAGCTCATGGCAAGGCATGTGGCAGGACCGATTGTTAGATATGATGATCGTTTCTTCGATTGGCTCCAGGGTCAGGTAGTGATGGTTGAGGATTATGCGTACGCTGGCCTGGATTTTCGAGGTGATCCTGACCTCATCCTTTCTGAAGATACACAGTGGGNGTTTTTCAAGATTATAGAGTTTGGAAAAAACACTTTAAAAGAGAACTCTCTCAGTGCCTTTTTCGTACAATAATCCAACGAGACCGAAAAAGGGTTAAACTATCGCTTGGAGGATTCGTAAATTCAAATACTTTAACGAGCGTGAAAATAACAAGGTCGCTCGACAGTCTTTTCATGTTTAGGGAGTCGTGAAAATGGCTTAAAGTCAACTCCAGGGGGGTTCCTTTTTCGTGTAACCATAACGAGCCCGAAAAAGAGATAAAACAACGCTCAATCTCGTTCTAAGTTTTTTACAAGTGCTAGAACAGATAAAAGTCACTCGTGGTTTTAAGCCAAAACCATAGAAAACAAACAATTTCACACCAAATCGCAAAAGTTTTTGGATCCATAATCGTCTCGTTAGGGTTCTGCAAGTCATTCACTCACTATCACATTAATAATTAGGGTTAAATAGGCCAAAATAATAACAAAAGAATGAAAAACCCACTTTTCAAATAGTAAAAAGTAAATAAAACCAAAATTACCATTCCATTTTCACCATTTGTTTTACCCAATTACCAATTCAATGCAAAAATTACCATTTCACCTCCAATCTTCAAAGTCAATTTCTGGGAGCTCTAGTGCATCAAATCACAAACCGTTTGGATCAAAAAGGTAAGTGCTCAATTATTTATCTTTCCATGGTTTATTTTTATGATTTGAATGATTAAAATTTGAGTTATGAGAAACCTTTTAAAACCCTACGCGTAAAAAGGGATTTCCGCAGTCAACCCTTTCGAGACCTGCGGAAATCTNTAAAAGAGAACTCTCTCAGTGCCTTTTTCGTACAATAATCCAACGAGACCGAAAAAGGGTTAAACTATCGCTCGGAGGATGTGTAAATTCAAATACTTTAACGAGCGTGAAAATACCAAGGTCGCTCGACAATCTTTTCATTTTTAGGGAGTCATGAAAAGGGCTTAAAGTCAACTCCAGGGGGGTTCCTTTTTCGTGTAACCATAACGAGCCCAGAAAAGAGATAAAACAACGCTCTATCTCGTTCTAAGTTTTTTACAAGTGCTAGAACGGATAAAAGTCACTCGTGGTTTTAAGTCAAGACCATAGAAAACAAACAATTTCACAACCTATCGTAAAGGTTTTTGGATCCATAATCGTCTCGTTAGGGGCCTGCAAATCATTTACTCACTTTCACATTAATAATTAGGGTTAAAATAGGAAAAATAATGAAATAAAAATGAAAAACCCACTTTTTAAATAGTAAAAAGTAAATAAAATCAAAATTACCATTCCATTTTCACCATTTGTTTTACCCAATTACCAATTAAGTGCAAAAATTACCATTTCACCTCCAATCTTCAAAGTCAATTTCTAGGAGCTCTGGTGCATCAAATCACAAACCATTTTGATCAAACAGGTAAGTGCTCAATTCTTTAACTTTCCATGGTATATTTTTATGATTTGAATGGTTAAAAATTGAGTTGTGAGAAACTTTTTAAAACCCTACGCGCATAACAGGATTTTCGCAGTCAACCCTTTCGAGACCTGCGGGAATTTAGATTTCCGCGGGTGAGCTTTAACCACAGTGCGGAAAGTCTGCACTGTGTGTTAAGTCCACCTGCGGGCAGCGCAGAATCAAAAAATTTATAAAACGTTTGGCCATAAAAATCAATTTTTCTTATGATTCAAGATATTGACTATCTTCCTATGGTTATTATGCAGGTCAATAGTCATATCATGGTTCTTGAGTGAAGAGAACGTGAGGACGAAGATGATAATAATTCCGCCGAAAAATCACCCGCAAACAATCGCTGCCTTAAGAAACTGTGGTCTCCTAAAACACTTTCGGATACCGGGCATGAGAGCCCAAGTTCGTCTATTGGAACACTTAATCCAAATGTGGGATCCGGACCAACAAGTTTTCCATGTGGGTGTCCATACATTGACCATTGATATCGAAGATATCTATTTTCTGACCAGATTATCAAGAAGGGGTTCATATGTCAGTTTGACTGGTAATCGCAGAGGCGGTAGAAAAATGAGTGAGTACTGCAGAGACTACTGCGTGCTAGAGGCAGAAAGACGAAAGGGGAAAGTGGCTATCTGGGGAGTGACCGACATCACTCNAAAAGAGAACTCTCTCAGTGCCTTTTTCGTACAATAATCCAACGAGACCGAAAAAGGGTTAAACTATCACTCGGAGGATGCATAAATTCAAATACTTTAACGAGCGTGAAAATAGGAAGGTCGCTCGGAAATATTTTCATGTTTAGAGAGTCGTGAAAAGGGCTTAAAGTCAACTCCAGGGGGGTTCCTTTTTCATGTAACCAAAACGAGCCCAGAAAAGAGATAAAACAACGCTCGATCTCGTTCTAAGTTTTTTACAAGTGCTAGAACAGATAAAAGTCACTCGTGGTTTCAAGTCAAAACCATAGAAAACAAACAATTTCACATCAAATCGCAAAAATTTCTGGATCCATAATCGTCTCATTAGGGGCCTGCAAGTCATTCACTCATTTTTGCATTAGTATTTAGGGTTAAAAATAGGTAAAATAATGAAAAAAGAATGAAAAACCCACTTTTCAAAAAGTAAAAAGTAAATAAAATCACAATTACCATTCCATTTTCACTATTTGTTTTACCCAATTACCAATTCAGTGCAAAAATTACCATTTCACCTCCGATCTTCAAAGTCAGTTTCTGGGAGCTCCGGTGCATCAAATCACAAACCGTTTGGATCAAACAGGTAAATGCTCATTTCTTTATCTTTTCATGGTTTCTTTTTATGATTTGAATGGTTAAATTTTGAGTTATTAGCAACCTTTTAAAACCCTACGCGTAAAAAGGGATTTCCGTAGTCAACCCTTTCGAGACCTGCGGAAATCTTAGATTTCCGTAGGTGAGCTTCGACCACAGTGCGAAAAGTCTGCACTGTGTGTTAAGTTCACCTGCGGGCAGCGTAGAAACAAAAATTTCATATAACGTTTAGCCATAAAAACCAAATTTTCTTATGATTCAAGATATTGACTATATTCCTATGGTTATTGTGTAGGTCAATAGTCATACCATGGTGCTTGAGTGGAGAGAACGTGAGCACGAAGATGAAAATAATGCTGCCGAAAATCACCCACAAACCATCACTGCCTTAAGAAACTGTGGGCTCCTAAAATACTTTCGGATACCAGGCATGAGAGCCCAAGTTCTCCTATTGGAACACTTGGTTCAAATGTGGGATCCGGACCAACAGGTTTTCCATGTGGGTGTCCATACATTGACCATTGATATCGAGGATATCTATTTTCTAACTGGATTATCAAGAAGGGGTGCATATGTCAGCTTGACCGGTATTCGCAGAGGCGGTAGAAAGATGAGTGAGGATTGCAGAGACTACTGTGTGCCTGAGGCAGAAAGACGAAAGGAGAAAGTAGCTATCTGGGGAGTGAACGACATCACTCTTCATACTATCTTGTCGACCATAGCTCGGATGGCGGGCAGTGCTTCTCCCCATATGGCTCTACAAAGTTACTTTCAATATGCCCTCGAGTGTCTTGAGCCCCGAGTTTTTAACTGGGCGGATGCAGTATTGCGTAATCTTAAAAAACAATTGACAAAAAGCAGGCGCAGAGGCTTCAAGCAATTTGGCTATGGGTCATTGTTAGTATCCTTCTTCTGCGAGCAAGTCCCGGTGTACAGGCTTCAGGGAGACTGGCATTTTCTGGGTCCTAGGGAGCCACGGATGCTCTGATGGTGCCAACTCATGGCAAGGCATGTGGCAGGACCGATTGTCAGATATGACGATTGTTTCTTCGATTGGCTCCAGGGTCAGGTAGTGATGGTTGAGGATTATGCATATGTTGGCCTGGATTTTTGAGGTGATCCTAACCTCATCCTTCCTGAAGATACACAGTGGGGCAACATTGGTAAGAAAGTCACCAACTTTTTGAATTTTAAGATGTTTTTGTGTTTTCATCATATTAAATGTTTTTGGTTTTGTAACTTTTGTCGAAGACTAACACCAAAATGTATTGATAACACAGATGTTGGTGCCTACAGACCTGCTGGGAGTTCTCCCGTTCAGCGGCGAGGAGAAGCAATAGTTCCAGTTCCTCAGCATGATGCGGATTACTTCATCGTGGAGAAAAATTTAGAGGGCTTGATGCATGATATTCCAGACATGTCTCTGGATGAGGTCCCACAGAATGATCAGCGTTATACTATGGGAGTTCCTGCCNAAAAGAGAACTCTCTCAGTGCCTTTTTCGTACAATAATCCAACGAGACCGAAAAAGGGTTAAACTATCGCTCGGAGGATGTGTAAATTCAAATACTTTAACGAGCGTGAAAATAGAAAGGTCGCTCGGCAATCTTTTCATGTTTAGGGAGTCGTGAAAACGGCTTAAAGTCAACTCCAGGGGGGTTCCTTTTTCGTGTAACCAAAACAAGCCCGGAAAAGAGATAAAACAACGCTCGATCTCGTTTTAAGTTTTTTACAAGTGCTAGAACGGATAAAAAGTCACTCGTGGTTTTAAGTCAAAACCATAGAAAACAAACAATTTCACACCAAATCGCAAAAGTTTTTGGATCCATAATCATCTCATAGGGGGCTGCAAGTCATTCACTCACTTTTTCATTAGTAATTAGGGTTAAAATAGGTAAAATAATGAAAAAAGAATGAAAAACCCACTTTTCAAAAAATAAAAAGTAAATAAAATCACAATTACCATTCCATTTTCAATATTTGTTTTACCCAATTACCAATTCAGTGCAAAAATTACCATTTCACCTCCGATCTTCAAAGTCAGTTTCTGGGAGCTCCGGTGCATCAAATCACAAACCGTTTGGATCAAAAAGGTAAGTACTCAATTATTTATCTTTCCATGGTTTCTTTTTATGATTTGAATGGTTAAGAATTGAGTTATGAGCAACCTTTTAAAACCCTACGCGTAAAAAGGGATTTCCGCAGTCAACCCTTTCGAGACCTGCAGAAATATTAGATTTACGCAGGTGAGCTTCGACCACAGTGTGGAAAGTCTGCACTGTGTGTTAATTTCACCTGCGGGCAGCACAGAAACAAAAATTTCATATAACGTTTAGCCATAAAAACCAAATTTTCTTATGATTCAAGATATTGACTATCTTCCTATGGTTATTGTGCAGGTCAATAGTCATACCATGGTGCTNATCCAATGAGACCGAAAAAGGGGTAAACTATCGCTCGGAGGATGCGTAAATTCAAATACTTTTACGGGCGTGAAAATAGCAAGGTCGCTCGGCAATCTTTTCATGTTTAGAGAGTCGTGAAAAGGTCTTAAAGTCAACTCCAGTGGGGTTCCTTTTTTGTGTAATCATAACGAGCCCGGAAAAGAGATAAAACAACACTCGATCTCGTTCTAAATTTTTTACAAGTGCTAGAACGGATAAAAGTCACTTGTGGTTTTAAGTCAAAACCATAGAAAACAAACAATTTCACACCAAATCGCAAAAGTTTTTGGATCCATAACCGTCTCAATAGGGGCCTGCAAGTCATTCACTCACTTTTGCATTAGTAATTAGGGCTAAAATAGGTAAAATAATGAAAAAAGAATGAAAAACCTACTTTTCAAAAAGTAAAAAGTAAATAAAATCAAAATTACCATTTCATTTTCACTATTTGTTTTACCCAATTACCAATTCAGTGCAAAAATTACCATTTCACCTCCGATCTTCAAAATAAGAGCTTTGGTGCATCAAATCACAAACCGTTTGGATCAAAAAGGTAAGTACTCAATTCTTTATCTTTCCATGGATTATTTTTATGATTTGAATGGTTACGCATTGAGTTATGAGCAACCTTTTAAAACCCTACGCATAAAAAGGGATTTCCGCAGTCAACCCTTTCGAGACCTGCAGAAATCTTAGATTTCTGCAGGTGAGCTTCGACCACAGTGCGGAAACACCGCACTGTGTGTTAAGTTCACCTGCGGGTAGCGCAGAATCAAAAAATTCATAAAACGTTTGACCATGAAAATCCAATTTCCTTATGATTCAAGATATTGACTATCTTCCTATGGTTATTATGTAGGTCAATAGTCATACCATGGTGCTTGAGTGGAGAGAACGTGAGCACGAAGACAGAAATAATGCTGCCGAAAATCACCCGCAGACAATCACTGCCTTAAGAAACTGTGGGCTCCTAAAATACTTTCGGATACGAGGCATGAGAGCCCAAGTTCGCCTATTGAAACACTTAATCCAAATGTGGGATCCAGACCAATAGGTTTTCCATGTGGGTGCCCATACATTGACCATTGATATCGAAGATATCTATTTTCTAACCGGATTATCAAGAAGGGGTGCATATGTCAGCTTGACCGGTAGTCGTAGAGGTAGTAGAAAAGATGAGTGAGTACTGTAGAGACTACTGTGTGCCGGAGGCAGAAAGACGAAAGGGGAAAGTGGCTATCTGGGGAGTGACCAACATCACTCTCTGTACTATCTTGTCGACCATAGCTCGGATGGCGGGCAGTGCTTCTCCTCATATGGCTCTACAGAGCTACTTTCAATATGGCCTCGAGTGTCTTGAGCCCCGGGTTTTTAACTGGGCTGATGCAGTATTGCGTAGTCTTAAAAAACAATTGACAAAAAGCAAGCGTGGAGACCTCAAGCAATTCGGTTATGGATCACTGTTAGTATCCTTCTTCTGCGAGAGAGTCCCGGTGTACAGGCTTCAGGGAGACTGGAATTTTCCAGGTCCTAGGGAGCCACGGATGCTCCGATGGTGCCAGCTCATGGCAAGGCATGTGGCAGGACCGATTGTCAGATATGACGATCGTTTCTTCGATTGGCTCCAAGGTCAGGTAGTGANCAAATACTTTAACGAGCGTGAAAATAGCAAGGTTGCTCGACAATCTTTTCATGTTTAGGGAGTCGTGAAAAGGGCTTAAAGTCAACTCCAGGGGGGTTCCTTTTTCGTGTAACCAAAACGAGCTCGGAAAAGAGATAAAACAACGTTCAATCTTGTTCTAAGTTTTTTACAAGTGCTAGAACGGATAAAAGTCACTCGTGGTTTCAAGTCAAAACCATAGAAAACAAACAATTTCACACCAAATCGCAAAAGTTTTTGGATCCATAATCGTCTCATAGGGGCCTACAAGTCATTCACTCACTTTTGCATTAGTAATTAGGGTTAAAATAGGTAAAATAATGAAAAAAAAATGAAAAACCCACTTTTCAAAAAGTAAAAAGTAAATAAAATCAAAATTACTATTCCATTTTCACTATTTGTTTTACCCAATTACCAATTTAGTGCAAAAATTACCATTTCACCTCCGATCTTCAAAGTCAGTTTCTGGGAGCTCCGATGCATCAAATCACAAACCGTTTGGATAAAAAAGGTAAGTACTTAATTCTTTATCTTTCCATGGTTTATTTTTATGATTTGAATGGTTAAAATTAGAGTTATGAGCAACCTTTTAAAACCCTACGCGTAAAAAAGGATTTCCGCAGTCAACCCTTTCGAGACCTGCGGAAATCTTAGATTTCCGCAGGTGAGCTTCGACCACAGTGCAGAAAGTCCGCACTGTGTGTTAAGTTCACCTGCGGGCAGCGCAGAAACAAAAATTTCATATAACGTTTAGCCATAAAAACCAAATTTTCTTATGATTCAAGATATTTACTATCTTCCTATGGTTATTGTGCAGGTCAATAGTCATACCATGGTGCTTGAGTGGAGAGAACGTGAGCACGAAGATGAAAATAATGCTGCCGAAAACCACCCGCAAACAATCACTGCCTTAAGAAACTGTGGGCTCCTAAAATACTTTCGGATACCGGGCATGAGAGCCCAAGTTCGCCTATTGGAACACTTGATTCAAATGTGGGATCCGGACCAACAGGTTTTCCATGTGGGTGTCCATACATTGACCATTGATATCGAAGATATCTATTTTCTAACCGGATTATCAAGAAGGGGTGCATATGTCAGCTTGACCGGTAGTCGCAGAGGCGGTAGAAAGGTGAGTGAGTATTGCAGAGACTACTGTGTGCCGGAGGCAGAAAGACAAAAGGGGAAAGTAGCTATCTGGGGAGTGACCGACATCACTCTTCGTACTATCTTGTCGACCATAGCTTGGATTGTGGGCAGTGCTTCTCCCCATATGGCTCTACAAAGTTACTTTCAATATGCCCTCGAGTGTCTTGAGCCCTGGGTTTTCAACTGGGCGGATGCAGTATTGCTTAATCTTAAAAAACAATTGACAAAAAGCAGGCGCAGAGGCTTCAAGCAATTTGGCTATGGATCACTGTTAGTATCCTTCTTCTGTGAGAGAGTCCCGGTGTATAGACTTCAGGGAGACTGGCATTTTCTGGGTCCTAGGGAGCCACGGATGCTCTGATGGTGCCAGCTCATGGCAAGGCATGTGGCAGGACCGATTGTCAGATATGACGATCGTTTCTTCGATTGGCTCCAGGGTCAGGTAGTGATGGTTGAGGATTATGCATACGCTGGCCTGGATTTTCGAGGTGATCCTGACCTCATCCTTCCTGCTGGGAGTTCTCCCGTTCAGCGGTGAGGAGAAGCAGTAGTTCCAGTTCTTTAGCATGCTGCGGACTACTTCACCGTGGAGAAAAATTTAGAGGGCTTGATGCATGATATTCCAGACATGTCTCTGGATGAGGTCCCACAGAATGATCAGCGTTATACTATGGGAGTTCCTGCCTCTATGGGTCATTTGCTCCGTAGAGTAGCCAAGGCTTTAGTATGCTATCGTGAACATCATTGATGTCATGATATCGTTATGTAGAGGCCTTGAGCTTCCATTTTTGATCTTTTTGGTCTTCGGACGTATTTTGTAACAAAAACTTTGATCATTATATATATATACATGGTTTTTACCGGCTTACTTTACACTTGTGTACATGTGTTTGATTTATAAATTGTTCAAATGTCTGTTTAATACATNAAAGAAAGCACTTTTGGAGACAAGAGGAAGACTAACATACTTCACTTGTGATGGAGAGAATGCGGGGCCATCTCTTCATTTGAATATTTTCTAACTCCACTCTCTATTTCCCCTTTTTTGTTGTTTGTTCCTTTTGTCTTAGACTAGATTGCAAAGCATTTTTTGATTATGTGATGTTAATTTCCTATATTATTCGTCGCAGAGTGGGCTCCCTGCTATAGGGTCATATGAGCTCTTGCAATTTTTATAAAAGATATGTGGACAGGTGCTATAGGGTCATATGAGCTCTTGCAATTTTTATAAAAGATATGTGGACAGGTATTTTGATTGTGATGTGGTGCCTTGAAGGCCAGGAAGAACTAGTCCCTTTTTTATATTTGGATGTGTTGATGTAAAAAAACTTAGTACCTAATATAATTTTGTGCGAGTTTTCTATTGGAAAAAAATGGTGTTCGTTGAATTTTCAATATGGAATAATTCAATATACGACAAACAAATTTCCAATCACTGTTGAATTTTCAATATGGAATAATT
>JZKD02S1121823.1:209376-222830 GCA_000966675.3 Picea glauca | reverse complement strand
GCACAGAAACAAAATTCTAAAGAATCACAAGTAATCACTTACCCTCTTAAGGTCTGATAGACCAATTAGGTCTTAGTGGACGTTAATCATCATCATCATCATCATCATCATCATTTGAAATAATGAAATAAAAATATTCACATTTTAATTTAATAGAATTTTAATTCCCAAGTTCCCTTTTTCTTGATGTTGAAGCTCCCAAAAAACTGCCAATTCCCACAAGAGTTCCCAACCAATTGAGAACCTTCCCTAATAGTTCCCAAGCTCTCCGAAAGTAGTAAATGTTGGAAATGCTAGAGCGGTTCCTTGCACCTTGCAACTATCCAAAATACAATAAGGAAATATTACTTTGATAAATTGAAAATGAGAATGAATAAAATTAATGAAAATATATAATTTTTTTTATAATTTAAAATAATAGCTAAAAAAATTAATAAAAATATTAAAAATTATCAAATATTGTGTAGCAAACCTTGTTATATAATATTCTTGAACTCTGTTATATATTTGATTCATAAAATCACAATCACTTGTTTTAGCACAGCATAGCAGGTTCTTCAAAACAATATTCTAAAAAATAATCTATTATGTCATAATTAATCATGCGAATCCCTCACCATTAATGAATTATATTCTTTTTAGAAAAGAGTCAAAATGTTTCACAATAAAAAGATTTTTTTATTGTTTTCAAAACCATTTCCCACGACATCAATAATTATTATATTCTTCTCAGCAAATTAATCTTTAAACTCACCTTAGACTGTTTCTAGGTTTTTAATTAATTAAGCTTGATTATTTGTATTAAAAAAAAAAAAATTGTTCTAAGCACCAATATATAAGGCGGTGCGGCGAGACCATTCCTGCTGGTGCAGCGAAACAATTCCTTCCATCTTCTGATGGTCCGCGGGGCGATGAGTCTGTCGGATGTGAGTCTGCGACGCGGTGATCGTTTAAACCACAGAAACAGTCGAAGTGATCAGTTGGCAAGGAAACATTAATTGGATTTCTCAATTCCGAATATCACGCAGAACCATGCCTGAGGTTTGCTACATGAGGGAGTGCATGTCGCAGATCAAGTTAAGATTATTATGGTCGGAGATCAACCGGGCGAGTGAAAGTAGATAGTAGTTTCTGGTATGAGAACGCCTTCACAGAACAGGCGTGCGAGGAATAGCTAGTCGATTCTGGTATGAGAATCATGCTTCACTATTCGACCTGCGACACACCTGAGGATCGATCGCTGAGGTCCTGTCGTTGGCTGGAGGCGAAAATCTTGGACTAAGAAGCATTAGTGAGTAGGGTGTTGAGCGAAAATCGTATAGTGCGGCTGGCCACACGCAAAAGAAGCTTTTGATCAGAAGAAGGGAACACTTGACAAGTTATCCTTCCCATCTATCAAGAAGGATGAAAGGATAAAGGTTGCGCCCCGAGAAGATTCACAGAGAGAGGGAAAACGAATGCTGCAAATTCAAAAGATTTCTAGAATGCCGATGAATTAATGAAAACTCCCTTAAGGCTGAGTATGTCCGATACTTTGGTAGACACTCAAGGTGGGAATGGTGGGAGGCTTGGGCTCCGCAGTTACTAACTAGGGTTTTCGTAGGTAGTTGGTTTGAAGTCTTTGGAAGTGAGTGATAAGGACATGGGCTGAGCTATCATGGAGTGTTTGGTGATGATGGAAAAAACAGTGGATTATGTGGGCGATCTGAGAGAGGGACAACCAATGACTTGGACAACCTGGCAAGCCAACCTGGCGTTCTAGATAAGTTAGGGAGGAGATGGTTGGAATGGTCGTCACACAAGTTGGATTGGATGACCTCAAAGAGGCCTTCTCCGGCCCTTATAGAGAGGGAATCATTAAGAAAAATTATGATGAAGAGAGGGCATTTATACCACTACAAACACACTCTCGAATATTGAATTTCATCTTTGTAACTCGTTAAGGCTTTCTACCTAATGATAGTAGACGTTTTAATATTAGTAACCACTTAGACTTTAACCTAATGAGGGGTGCATCCTCGAACCATGGGAGACCCTTGAGACCTTTGCTAGAAGGAGAGTGAAAATCTAAAAGGAGGATATGCATAAATGAGTATAAATTTTCGTTGAAAAACCAGATTAAATAATGTGTTGGAAATGGAAGAGAAGGAAGTAAAGATGTCTTGAGAATGTGATCAAGATTATTTTTGAGGAACGATATGAAGGTAGAAATATAACACAGATATAACAAAGAAATACATGGAGATTTGTCAAGGAACACATTAATACCTACTAAAATACAAAAGAGTGTAAAATTCAAAAACACACTAGATAGCTACAATGGTGGTAGTTTATCTCTATGAAGAGATGTGTGGCTACACTCAGTGGCAAGAAGATGATTACAATGAGGCTCCAAAGACATTTTTAATATAAATCATAAATGAGAAACCCTAAACATAAATAAACCTAACCCTAGGACATGAAGTGTCAAAAGTCATGTGGGGCCCGATGGAGTAAGTTGATACATCAACTTCCTAGGGTCATAACTTTTGCATACAATCTATGTTTTAGGCGCACGATATCTGGTTGGAAATAACTATTTGAGGAATACACATGTTGTGATTACACTTTGGCTAAAGCCTACAATGTGGCAATGCCGCACCAAAAAAATACTATTTAGGGCCTCAAAATGGCCTCGAAATTTTAGGACCCGAAAAACTGTTAGAAAATTGTCAAAATAGAAATTGGTCTTTGAGCTAGTGGACTAGGTAAGTGGCCAATGATATCCACCTGGATCATTCCTCCCCCTTTAGGAGCTAATGGTCTCTATTGAGTCAAGTTCCTTCATCATATGAGGAAACTTTTGTTGAATCTGACCCCTAGTGAGCCACTTTCCCTGATGAAGAAAATGTCATGCTTTAACGACCCGATGGAGTTTGATATTTTGTTCGTGAGTCTCCTTTGTATTGGTGTCCATGATATGATCAAATGTTGCCCATTCGATACATGAAGGATTGAATTCTATAGGTGCCAATTGTTCGATCGCACCTGAAGTGTCCATGAGAGGTGGAAAATATGGTTGGAGCAGTTCCACATTAAATACTGGGTGCAAGCCAAGGAAAGGAGGAATACTTAATTCAAAATTATTCTCACCCACAGCTTTGGTGTTGGTGTAAGGCCGGTATCAGAGTGGGTGCAACTTCCGGTGGGGTCCAATGAGGCGCTCTTTCTGCAAATGAAACCATACCTTATCTCCCACCTGAAATTTGTGTGGTACTTGATGTTGATTGTGGAGTTGCTTGTACTTGGAATTGGATTTATGCACAATATCATGAAGTTGTTATTAGATATGTTGGATATTCTCAACAAATTTCTCTTCTCGGTCAGTCTCGGTCTGGGTATGGGAGGACTCTTCCTATGTGATTACAATGGGAAGAACTACATCAATGGGGACCAATCGTTGGAACCCAAAACACACCTCAAAAGGGTTGTGGTCAATAGAGCTGTGGAGGGATATGTTGTAGCTATGTTGAAGATAAGGAAGGATTCCATCCCATGTGCGTGGATGTTTGAAATTATACATCCTCATGATACGAACAATCATCCTGTTGACTACCTCTGTTTATCAATCAATGTGTGGGTGGTAGGTACTCGATTTGGTCATCTTGGTGTCCATCATCGACCGTATGTTGAACCAGAAAGTGCTTAGGAACCTACTATCTCGATCGAATATAATAATTTGTGGGATCCCAAAATGAACCCAAACATGTGTGAAGAAGAGCTTGGCGTTTGCATCGACTGTGATGCTCTTCTTCCAAGGTGCCAAAACTGTCATCTTAAAGAATCAATCAATGACCAAGAAGACACAGTCATTCCCATGCTTGGTTGAAGGTAGACCAGACATCTAATCCATGGAGATGGACTCTAAAGGCCAATCCAGAGTAGGAAGAGGGGTGTATAGCCCTTGTTTCTTGATGGTGGGGTTGGAAATGGCATAGGCACTACAGGATATGATGTACTTGTGAACATCGTGTCAAAGTTTCAACCAATAAAAATTCTTTTGTAGTACTACCACTATATTTTTTATACCAAAATGTCTCGTTGCCCAGTTGTAATGATTTTTCGATATCATCTTGGAGTGCTTGCTTGAAGGAACACATAGATGGCTCAGACGACATAAAAATCCATCTTAGAAATGAAATTCGAGAACTATTTTTCCTGCACTCAATTTTTGATAGGAAGTAAAAAAGTTAGAGTCATTATTGGATAAGTATCGTCATCCAGAAGTCTCATGTCCACAGAAGTTAAGAACTGTGGTTAGCATTGTCATCAGGGGATGAATGAGGCAATCTGTGACATGGTTGGTGTTACCCTTATTCTACTTTATATTCAAGTGGAATTATTACAGGTACGTGGACATATTTTGATGGCGGTCATTTTGTAACTTCCCTTGTGCTTGCATGAGTTGTAGAGGCATGTGATCATTGTGGATGATAGTTTCCTTCCCCAAAATGTAATGCATCAACTGTTGACATTCTTGCATAATGGACTACAACTCTTTGTCATGGGTGGGGTATCTGTGAACAACATTAAATAGAGTTTCAATGTGATAGGCTATCTGATGCTCCTCATGAATGAGGACTGCACTAATAGAATAATCTAATGCATCTGTCTCAATATCAAATGATTGTTGCAGGTTTGGCAGAATGAGGACTAGTGTTGAGAAGAGGCAGAATTTAAAATCGTTGAATGTTTTCTATTGGGGAATGGACCAGAAAAACTTGGCCTTCGCACCACCCTTCGTCACCTGGCTTAGAGCCCAAGCGGTATGAGAGAACCCCAAAACAAATCGTCGATAAACATTGGTGAGGCTCAACAAGATGTAGAGCTTGCTCATTGTCTTTAGGGTCGACCAATTGTGGATGACTTGGATCTGGGTTGGCTCCACATATACACCCTACTCATCCATGATGTATCCCAAATATTGGATTCGTTGCATGCCTAAGGAGCACTTCTCCAAATTGGGATATAACTTGTGTTATTGCAGGGTGCTCAATACCTATTTAATATGCTCCAAATGTTTCTCCTAGGTTTTGTTGAAGATGAGGATGCCATCCAAATATAAAACCACAAAGGATTTTGTGAATGATTGTAATATATCATCCATCATCTGCATGAATGTTGTCGGGGCATTATTCAAGATGAAAGGAATGACCAACCACTCAAAGAGGTCTTGTTTATTCTTGAAGGTTGTCTTCCACACATCAGTTTTCTCAATTGGCATCTGGTGGCATCCTGACTTCAGATCAATCCTGCTGAAAATATTGGATCCCTTGAGCTGACTAAGAAGATCATCAATCCATGGAATTGGGTATCGTTTCTTGACTGTGATCTTGTTCAGGGATCTATAATCAATAAAAACTTTCCATGTCTTGTCCTTCTTCTGTACCAGAACAATTGGGCTCCTACAAGGTGAGGAGCTTGGTATGATGTGGCCCTTCAAAATTAGCTCTTGGATATCGAGTATTATTTCTTCATTCTCCATAACACAATGATTGTATACAGGGTTGTTAGGAAGAGGATAAAAAAGTGTCATATCAATGGATTTCTTTACCTGACAGTGCACATGCACTCAAGTAGGAGAGGCAAATATGTCTTTGTACTCCTATACTATTTCGTCCACCTGTTGTTGTTGGGTAGAGAGACCCCATGTAGAGGTTTTGGTGGTTGCAGTGACCTTTTTTCCACCTTTCAATCTAACCATACAAAGGAAAAATATATGAGTCTGAGATCACACCTTTTTGCACTGCTTCACAAGATCAAAGATACCGCAGTGTTCGAGACTGCCTCCAGTACCCTGTAGAGTTGATCTCCCAAAGTAATAATGACATTATGGAGCTTAGATTCATAAAAAAATGAAACTTCCATATATATGGTTGACCTCTAGAAAAACATCACAAACTTCAAGGGGGGAAACATCACAAAATACCTTGTCTTTAAAGGGTTTTATGTCATAGTGCAAGAAACACTTTTGGTTGACGTGGATGTCCCATCCCTGGCTGAGCCAAACAATGGTGTATGGTTGACGATGTGACGTCGTTGTCAGGTTCAAACTCTTGAAAACCTCTCCTGACATCAAGTTCTTTTGGCTACCACTTTCAACAATGAAACAGAGTGGGGCTCCCTTCACCCACATCTATGAGTGGAAAAGGTGTTCCCCCTCTTCAGGACCCTCCGACTCCTCTAGTTGGATTTTTGTGGTAGTGACGGTGACACTAGATTCAATGTCGATGATCCATATTCCCTTTTATTTTTTGCTAAGTGAACATATAACCCTCGGGCTTTTGTATCAGCCAAAAAATATTGTTTGGAGTGACATTCATCAGTATTGTGCCAAGGAATTTTGTGGAACTTGCACAATTTTCTAGTGTCCTTCGACTTCCCATTTTCCTTCTTTGTTGGTGGTTTGGTTTGGTTATATTGGGGTTTTCCATCCTTACTTTGTCCTTTAGATTGGGAATTAGGTACACCCTTACCATACTTTGGTTGTTGCATATTTGTAGGCATGAACTCTAATTTGTTCTACTGCTTGAACTTTTGTTTGACAACATATTGGTAAGCGGCTCCCAACGATGAGATGTATAGAAACTCCATTTTGGTTTGGATGTACTTGTGTAGATCCCATGGTATTTTAGGACCAGATGATTCTTGGATTCTTTGATACCCATATTGGTGCGCAAGCTATGGAAAGTATTGGTGAACTTTGACACTGTTTGGCCCCTCTCTTGGCGTAGTGTGGTCCATCTCGTGTACTAGTCATCATAATTGCCAACATGGTAATATTGTTCCTTGAGGGAATCAAAAAAATCCACCCAAGTGGGTCCTGGCCCAAAAATTATCGACTCGTCCTCGTAATGTTGTCACAGTAAGTCTCCCAACATTCTTCGACATGGGGAAGGGCCTTAAGAAGCGCGAAGGTGATCTTTTCATTGTTGGAAAAATTGTGGACAGAGAAATAACCCGTTAGCATATTTAACCATTTTTCCAAAGCGTTGATGTATATTTGGAATTAAAATAAAGGAATATAAAATTTAACTTGTACCTTGAAGGGCGTCGCACCTATGAAGTGACTTCTGGTTGAAGGTGCCTCTGTTCTTGTTGGCAGTCATCGAAGAATCTGGGCAACATTATCCATCATCTCGTTCATCTGTCGCGTTAGGGATTCATAGAGAATTAGTTTGAAAGGATATCTTTTCCCATCGTCCCTCTTTTCTTCTACCATGGAAGGTTTCTTGGGCATGGGAGAGTGGTTTTCCTCAAGAGAAACAAGCTCGAGACCCAACTCTCTATACCCTAACCTCTTTGGGGACATGCACTAAGAACAACAAGGATAAAATCTCTCTAATACCATTAATTCAAATTATTTTTGAGGAACAATATGAAGGTATAAATATAACAGAGATATAAAAAAGAAATAAAAAAATATGGCAAGGAATACAATAATACAGTAAGGCTCAGATTCTATTAATGATTGTTTCAACTACAAAATACTGTAAAATGCAAAAACACACAAACTAGCTAGAATGGTGGTAGCTTATCTGTGAGAAGAGACGTGTCGGCTATGCTCATTCACAAGAATATGATTACAATGAGGTTCCAAAGTCCTTTTTAACATAAAGAATAAATGATAAAAACCTAAACATAAAAATACCTAGCCATAGGAGATGAAGTGCCAAAAGTCATGTGGGCCCCAATGGGGTAAGATGGTACATCAACTTCCCGGCGTCGTAATTTTTTCATATCATATATGTTTTAGGCGCACGATATCTCGTTGCAAATAACTATCCGAGAAATATACATTTTTTCATCAAACTTTGGCTAAATTCTATAGTGTGACACTATCATGCCCAAAAAATGTTGTTTAGGACCTCCAAATGGCCCCGCAAGTTTAGGACCCAAAAAACTGTAGAAAAACTACCGAAATGGAAACTGGTCTTTGAGCAAGTGGGATAGGTGGGTGGCCACCGATATCCACCTGGATTACATTGTTTAAAGGATTGAACAAGGTTAAACTTCAAACATCCGACAAGATACACACCCCACACATTGACCCTATCTAAGAGGTGGCTAATGTGATTTTTTAAGATAACATAAGAGATAAACAATGTTCAACAAAGCAGAAGGAAGTGGGGCTCCCAAAACCTTTTATTGAAAAAGGGATCATATGGGTTTGAATATAAGGGATACCACTGGTAGTTTTTTCATCGTATGTTTTCTAAGGAACGAGGAACTCCCTTGGGACATATTATGAAGTTGATTTATCTTTTAGAGACATTGAGTGCTTCGGGATGGTGAGTACTTCGAGATGGAAATAATATTGGTGGGTCTTGAAACCAATAAATAATTGGAATATGAATTGGTTATCAAAAAACGTGAAGAGTTTTTTCATATAACTCTCAATTACACTGGTATACCCTTCATATTTTCTCTATGCCATAGCTACGGGCACATTGCAGTGGGATACAATTACCCTAATTAGAGGAAGGTATGGGATATTGTTGGAATCCCCTGACACAATTAGAAAGATAGAATATATTAAGGAAAATAGGAAAATAAAAGGTACCCCAAATAAGCTAGTGGCACTAGAAAGCCTCATCCATGGGTCTTCAAAAGAAATAGAGTCTAGATGTTGTCAATGCCAACAAGTATAACAAGCCTCTCATGGGTAAGTTCTCTCTAATATTTGGAAATTTTAGTTTTTGACACTTGGGGGTTAGAGGTAGATACAAAGGCCTTGGATTCCATCATTAAATTTATTATTATCTTTTTAGGCATAAGAAATCCTGTGTACCCTACCCTAATACCTCTACTAGTGATAGATAAGGCTCAGGTAGAAGAAGAATCCTAGGTGAGGAATCAAGAAGACCCTAACTTTCATTTTTAGGTAGGGAACGATTCTAGGGATTTTTTTCATCCAAAATCCTTTTAATATAACCTTCCACTCATAAGAAAACGAGTCCTTGATTTCTTATAGAAGGTGGCAGGGGGATTAGGGTTCTTTGATGAGAAAAGAAAAAACCCAAACCAAATAAGAAGAAACTCTTATAATTCCATGACACATAAACACGCATATTAATAGGTTAGATGTGGGAAACAACTATCTATAATTGGAGATATTAGAGCATCTTCCCCTTATGAGGACCTTAAATGATCTTCTTAACCCTCAACTACAAAATCCTCGCCAAACCCTCAAATAAATTGTCCATCGGGAGGCTTATAGAGACATCAAACGATCTATTCTCCTCCTTTAGGAAATAATAATAGATGGGGAAAAGGTTGTTCATGAACTCCCAAAATTTATTATTGGGTGGGAGTTCAATTACATTGACGCTATTGGTAGATATAGTGAAAATATTACAGGATTGTATCTTAGTTCTCGTTTACCCTCTCTAGCTCATGGGCCTTTGCAATGAGACTATGGGTAGACTTGTTTCCATTTGATATGAAGAAAGAAATATATTTCCTAAACATTTATGGTTCTTTCTTAGATAGAGTGGAAAACTAGGAGATATTTTTTGATATCAAATGTATCTAGAGATGTGTTGTGGTTATAGGGGGAGACCTAAACTTTACAGTAGGAGCTTCAACAATTTGGGGACCTATTTCCCACATGGATTGTCTCTTAGTGAATTTAATAAGAAATTTAGAATTTGTGAGATTGTTGAATATTGAACCAAAAAAACTAACTCCAACCTGGAGAAACAAGATAATAAGGGTAGAAAAAATAACCAAGAGGCTAGAGTGATTTCTATTATCTAAAGGATTCATTGAAGAAGTTGTTTGTGTGAGATAATGGGTATCCTCATGAGGGGACTGAGGGAATAAATTTTTTATGTTAGATGTGGCTCCAACCCTTGAAAAGCCTCCCAACCCACTCAAGATGAATCTAGAATTGTTAAAGGAGGAAGAATTTGCAAAAAACATTAAGGAAGTTTAGAAGCCTTATGATGTTTAGATAATTAAATTTTCCTCTCTTTAAATTCAAGGAAATATGAAAGAAACAAAGAATGTAGCATCCTAATGGGTTAAGGAAAAAAAACAAAAAGATGAAAGACTTATAAATGAAGTTGAAGTAGGTATGGAGACACCATGTTTTCTCTATTATTCCCCCCACCCCCATCCTCATATATGTATTTTCATATATGAGGGTGGGTGTGGGGGGAATAATAGAGAAAACATATTATGTTTTCTCTATTATTCCCCCCACCCTCATATATATGGGGGTGGGGGTGCAGGGAATAATAGAGAAAACATAAGGGGTGGGGGCAATAATGGAGAAAACATAATATTATTCCATATGAGGGTGGGGGTGCGGGGAATAATAGAGAAAACATAATATGTTTTCTCTATTATTCCCCTCACCCCCACCCTCATATATGTTGGGGGGAATAATAGAGAAAACATATTATGTTTTCTCTATTATTCCCCCCACCCGCACCCCCACCCTCATATAATATGTTTTCTCTATTATTCCCCTTACCCCCACCCTCATATACGTTGGATCCCTCCACCCCCATCCTCATATACCCCAGATTATATTTTCTCTATTATTCCCCTGACCCCCACCCTAATATACCCCAGAATAATAAAAAAAGCATATATGTTTTCTCTATTATTCCCCACACCCCCACCCTCATATACGGCTAGCCCCACCCTCATATATGAGGGTGGGGGTGGAGGAAATAATAGAGAAAAAATATTACCCCACCCTCATATATGAGGGTGGGGGTGCGGAGAATAATAAAGAAAACATAGTATGTTCTCTCTATTATTCGAGGGTATATGAGAAAACATATTATGTTTTCCCCAACTCCACTCCCACCCTCATATATGAGGGCAGGGATGGGGGGAATAATAGAGAAAACATATTACCCCACCTTCATATATGAGGGTGGGGATGGGGGGAATAATAAAGAAAAGATAGTATGTTCTCTCTATTATTTGAAGGTATATGATAAAACATATTATGGGTAAGTTTGTACATCAACTTCCCGGGGTCATAACTTTTCCATACGATATATGTTTTAGGTGCATGATAGCTCATTGGAAAGAAATCTGAGAAATACACTTTTTGTCATCACAATTTGGATAAAACCTAGAGTTTGACAATGTCTCTCCCAAAAAATGTTGTTTAGGTCTCAAAATGACCCTGAAAGTTTAGGACCCAAAAAAACTGTAGAAAGACTACCGAAATGGAAACTGGTCTTTGAGTTAGTGGAATAGGTGGGTGGCTACTAATATCCACCTAAATTAGAATGCTTAAAGGATTGAACAAGATTTAAGTTCAAACATTCGACAAGATACACACCCCACATATTAACCCTATCTAAGAGGTGGCTAATGTGGTTTTTTAAGATAACATAAGAGATAAAAAAGGTTTAACAAAGTAGATGGAAGTGGGGATCCCAAAACCTTTTCTTGAAGAAGCGATCATATGGGTTCGAATACAAGGGATACCACTGGTATTTTTTTCATCGGATGTTTTCTAAGGAACAAGGAACTCCCTTCAGACATATTATGAAGTTGATTTATCTTTCAGAGACATTGAGTACTTTGATATAGTGAGTACTTCGGGATGAAAAGAATATTGGTGGGTCTTGAAACTAATAAATAATTGGAAGATGAATTGGTTATCAAAAAACATGAAGAGTATTTTGATATAACTATCAATTACACTTGCATAACCTTCATATTTATGATGTGCCATAGCTATGGGCACATCAAAGTGAGATACAATTACCCTAATTAGAGGAAGGTGTGGGATATTGTTGGAATCCCCTGACACAATTAGAAAGATAGAATATCTTAAGGAAAGAAGGAAAATAAAAGGTACCCCAAATAGTCTAGTGGCACTAGAAACCCTCATCCTTTGGTCTTGAAAAGAAATAGAGTCTAGATGTTTCCAATGCTAACAAGTATAAAAATCCTCTCATGGGTAAGTTCTCTCTAATCTTTGGAAAATTTAGTTTTTGACACTTGCGGGTTAGAGGTAGATACAAAGGCCTTGGATTCCATCATTAAATTTATGCCTAGATTTCTAGGCATAAGAAATCATGTGTATCTGACCTTAATACCTCTACTAGTGACAGATAAGGCTCAAGTAGAAGAAGAAGCCTAGGTGGGGACTTAGGAAGACCCCAAATTGCATTTTGAGGTAGGGAAGGATTATAGGGATTTGTTTCACCCAAAATCCTTTGAATATAACCTTCAACTCATAAGAAAAGAAGTCCTTGATTTCTTAAGGGGGGGATTAGGGTTCTTTGATGAGAAAAGACAAAATCCAAACCAAAGAATAAGAAAGTATTATAAGTCCATGGAACATAAACAAGCATATTAATAGGTTATATGTGGGAAACAACTATCTATAATTGGGGATATTAGGTCAGCTTCCCCTTGTGAGGACCTTAAATGATCTTCCCCTCAACTTCAAAATTCTAGCCAATCCGTCAAATAAATTGACCATCGGGAGGCTTATAGAGACAATAAAACCCTCTATTCTCCTCCTTTAGGAAATAATCACAGATGGGGAAAATTTTATTCATGAACTCTCAAAATTTATTATTGGGTGGGAGTTCAGTTACATTGATGCTATTGGTAGATCTAATGAAAATATTACAGGATGGTAGCTTAGTTCTCATTTACCCTCTCTAGCTCATGGGCCTTTGCAATGAGAGTATGGATATACTTGTTTCCATCTGATGTGAAGAAAGAAATATATTTCCTAAACATTTATGGTTCTTGCTTAGATAGAGTGGAATACTAGGACATATTTTTTGATATCAAATGTATCCAGAGATGTGTTTTGGTTACAAGGGGAGACCTAAACTTTACAGTTGGAGATTCAACAATTTGGGGACCTATTTCCCACATGGATTGTCTCTTAGTGTATTTAATAAGAAATTTAGAATTTGTGGGATTGTTGAATATTGAACAAAAAAAACTAACTCCAACATGGAGAAACAAGATAATAAGGGTAGAAAAAATAACCAAGAGGCTAGAGTGATTTCTATTATCTAAAGGATTCATTGAAGAAGTTATTTGTGTGAGATAATGGGTAACCTCATGAGGGGACTCAGAAAATAAACTTGTTATGTTAGATGTGGCTCCAACCCTTGAAAATCCTCCCAGCCCAATCAAGATGAATCTAGAATCGTCAAAGGAGGAATAATTTGTAAAAATGATTAAGGAAGTTTAGAAGCCTTATGATGTTTAAATAAGAAAATTTTCCCCCCTTTAACTTCAACAAAATATGAAAGAACCGAAGAATGTAGCATCCTAATGGGTTAAGGTCAAAAAAAAATAAAATTAAAAACTTATAAAACAAATTGAAGTAGGTTTTGAGACACTATTAGCATAATAACATTGAATTACTTTAAATTTGTGTTTTTTTTTTTTTTTTTTTGAGTTTAATTAAC
>JZKD02S1121823.1:162248-209310 GCA_000966675.3 Picea glauca | reverse complement strand
TTCCTTTACATTTTCTTACCGAGACGCATGGAACTTTGTGGGAGCGAATTCATCTTATTTACCAAATGTAGTATTGATGGGTGCGTGGAACTTTGTGAGTGAGTGGGGCATTTCATGTTACTTACCAGGGTTTACGGAGTGAGTGGAGCGCTTACTTGACGACTATTTCCACTGCCCAAGTTGTTTTTTACTTGTGCAAATAGGTTACTAGTGTTTGGTGCGATTCAGTTATGCCCAAGATTTTTTAATGGTGCAATTCAGTTACCACCATTTACTAGAGTGCATGGAGCGCCTCCTTACCAGCTATCTTGTTATGCTCAAGAATTTTTAATGGACACAATTTTATATTATAAAAACCCAACCCAGTGCTCCGACTCCATTTCAAGATCTTAGACGTTGTGAGAAGAAGTTCAGAGACTTAGAGGGATTATGAATGGGAGGGTTACGCCTAAAAATCGATACGGTCCATGAACCTTTAACCAACTCATGGTTCAAGTAAGATTTTCGTTGTTTTGTTAATTAGTCTTCTTAATTCTTCATTTATAGGTTTTTAGTACATACGTCTCTTACTATTATGCATTCCAGAGAATTTTTTTAATGTATTATATTTTTAGTATAGTCGTTAATATAGTAGTTGGAGAACGCCTAAAGGTAAAGAATTTATTAAATTTTATTATTGATTAACAAATAAACGGTTGCGCTTCATTTATTTGGTGTTAATATTTTAATCAAAGTAATTTTTAAATATGATTAAGTAAATGTAAAAAAGTAAACACATAAACGGATGTCTTTATAATAGCTGTACGCCTTTGGAGATAATTAATAATTTAATTGGGCAGGCGAACGATATAGGTATTGAGAGGGTTGGCGTCACAGTAAGCTCAAACCTATGAAATGCCCAAACCACAATTGATTATGCGAACCATACCTGAGGTATATTAAATTTATTGCAAAAGGATTAAATCTGACAGCAATTAAATGAGTTTGTTGGCATATATTGAAATAACCAAATCAGTTTGTTTTCATATATTGAAATAATCCATGTCGAAATTATGCTATCCCAGGCGGTTTGAAATTTGTGAATGATAAATGGGTTTGGATGATATGGTCAAAATTGGTAACGTTGTTTATGATCTGGATCGAATGAAAGATAGCATGCTCGTGGTTTTGTTTGGATTGAAGTGATTTTTTCGTTTGAATAAGATATTTGTAATTGGTACAGAGCATTGAAAAGTTTGAAAGTGGTTGTTGTTTAGTAATTATGTCCCCATCAGCTTAAAGATCCTTAAAAAATTTACGGAACACCATTTGGCCCCACGACTCAATGAAGCTTCCATGTACTAGAAGCTTCCACGGACTTGTGCTTCCTTACCCTACGTTTTTAGGAAGATAAGTTTGATTAAAGGACAAGTCCTACGGTCTCTAGTCTAACACCCCTACGAAATTACACATAAAGCTTTGGTCAAGGTAATTAGACAACTCATTTTTGTTGGTCATTCTTGCTATGAATATGTATGCTTTATACCTCTGTTGTAGCAACCACAAGGTCAATATCTGTGAGGAAGATTGGTAAGTAAATTTGAACCAATACATGGTATCTACACTTTTCTAAAATTTTGCTTTTGTTGAATTTGTGTTATGCTTTGATTTGCATTGGCCTCGGGATTTGCTTTTTCTGCGGGACGAACAAAAGTGGTTTCCAAATAAATCTAATTTTTATCATTAGCATGGTTTTTCCTTTGGGACGAAAGGATAATGGGTAATTTTATAACTTAAATCCCCATAGTTTTTACTTATAATCAAAGGATAATAAGGAGCCTTCACCATTCACACTGACAATCCTTCAATTCTCGAGTCACCTAGTAATAAAACTCATATTCAGATATCCTGAATGACCCACATGCATGAAAATTAAAACTCAAATGCCCACCAGACACTGAAGGCAAGTGAATCTAGAAACAGGTGGCTGCATTAATTCACAGAACCATAAAATTTCACTGGATCTGATGGTAATGTTATGAAGTAAACCGGATTTAATTAATTCAAATTACGCATCCATTTATACTTATGCCCAGTTTATTAGATCTTTTTTCCAGTTTCAATGAATATCCACAAAAAAATAAACCCCTTGTTGGTAGTTGAATCAATAGTATAGATTTTCAAAGATTATAGTATATTTCATCTCCTGTTTCAACGAATATCCACAAAAAATAAACATGTCGTTGGTAGTTGAATCCATAGTATTGATTTTTAAACATTATATACTATAGTAAAAAGAGGAAAATTTATCAAGACAAAGTGGGTCTTTCAAATATCTCTGCATAATGTCCCATGGGATAGCAGAATTGGTTAAGACATGTGCACACTCTTCCAGTTTGGGAAGAGGTCATGAGTTCGAAACCTGTGTCCCTTGGGGCTGCGAAGCTTTATCACTCCCATACCAGCCACTATGTGGGGAAGTATCTGGGGTGGGTTTCCAGCGCGGAATCTCCAACGTGGAAAAAAAAAAATCTAATCTCCAACGTGGAAAAAAAAATAAAAATATCTCTGCATAATCAAACCCATAAACTTCTCGAATTCTATGTTTTTCCTCTGTGATGTCAAAGATCTCCTCATGTAGAGAACTTATGCATGGTTAGGTGAGAAGAAAAAACTACTTTTATAGTCTAAAAAAGTAGTGGTTTAACATTATCAAATTTGCTTTATTAAATCATGCCCGTACTAATTTATTACATTCATTAATTTTTTTTCATATTATGATTCTAAGTTTGCAATATAAGGATAAGGTTTTTATTATTAATATATGGTTTTTTCCTATTAAAATTAGAGTTAGGGCTATATTAAAATTAGGATTAGCATTATTTGTATTTGGTTTTATTTTATAATAATATGAAAATAATAATAATAATAATTTAAATAATAATTATTTTAGTTTCGTTTAGTTTATTACCAACAATCACTTTTTTATAAAGTGGTTGATATATATAGATCGATCTATATCAACTACTTTATAAAAGTGGTTGTTGCTAGTAAAGTATGAATATTATTTAAAATCACCATCAAATAATTATTAAGATCATAATCATCTACAACCATAAGTGAATCAATCAACTAATTATTAAGATCATAATCATCTACAACTATAAATGCATCATATTAATAAAGTATCAATGTTATGACTGATCCTGGGAGTGTTACAAAGTATTAATAAGCACCCTACCTTAAATATTCTCATATATAAAATCATCATTCCATTACCGTATGCAGAGATCGATGGTCTGATTTCTCATTTTACATTGAATATCTAGTCTTTGTTGGAAAAGTGCCAAATAATTTCTCATGTGGTAGCATGCCCATGCACATCAACTAAGTTTAGATTATACACTGAATAGGTTGTGTAATCATGTGATCTATTTATGATCATTTCATGTAACTATGTGATAGATGTTATATATATGAGCATACCCATACAGGTGTATGTGCATGTGTGAGAAAGACACAATATTGTGGAGTGTGGTGTGTGCATAGAGAGGAGAGGATGGTTGTATGCCTATCCTTGAATAATAATAATATTGATTATCATTTCCTCATGGTTTTTTTTCGTATTGGGTTTCCACATAAATCACTCTTTCAATTGTGTGTATTGAGTTTCCACATAAATCATTTTTCAACTGTGTGATTGTTATTCTCGGTTTAATCTTGATTTTATTTTCCTTGTTATTAAAATCTTTTTACGTTTATTCTTATGCTTCCTAACAAGTGGTATCAGAGCATAGAGTTGAAAGATCATAGATCAAAGGAGAAATCTCTCTGAAGAGGACTTTCGACCATGCAAAGAGGTAATAGAAGGTCGTTGGATCAAACTGACTTTGTTCGTTGAAGAGACAGATGAAAAAATTAGAGCAGAGGCGCCATAACCGTAAATCATCCAAAGAGGTGTGATAAGAGGGATACTAAGGAATATCAGCGTGTCTGACGCCTGGAAGGCGGTGCGATAAACTGTAATAATTTGTAATTATGTTTTACAAAGGGATCGATAACCATGGAAGGAAATACATATTGAAGTTTCTATGCACATAACTCAAAGTATTTGTTGAGAGCATGAGGTCTGCAATTGAAGTTTAAGCATCCTTTTTTTGTTGTATTATGGATATAAAATCATTTTTATCAAAGGATCACATGAGATATGAAGGACCGTTTTTTCATTAAGCATTATAAGAAAATTGTCATATAAGACGATATCCCTGTAAATTTAATGGGAGGATCATTATTAAAGGTGGATGTATCATTATTAAAGGTGAATGTTTTTTAAAAGGGTTATATATATATATATATATATATATATATATATATATATATATATATATATATATATATATGGAGCTTAAATCTTTTTAAATTCAATCTTAAACTTTAAGATTGGTTCTTTCGTTTTAAAAGAGCTCAGTTTAGTATAAGTTATGGTTTGGATGGTTTTTTGTGCTAATGGAGAAAGTGTAAAGTTTTAAGTTTGAGGTGGATAAATTCAGCATAAAGAATAACTTTGAGCTATGGAAGCGCAATATGTCGTACAACAAGACAAAAACAAGAGTGGTGATGGTTGAGTCACCGTGAAAGAAAAAAAATGTATTTACTTTGGAGTTGTAAAAATTATTGATTACATGTAAATGGGCATACGTTTGTAAGACATGGATAGGTATGTGTACCCTTGGTTTATCAGGTCACATATGAAAAGAATAGACATAGATTTAGGTAGATTGAATATGTGGGGAGACATGTATGTTGGGTTAACCTTGACTCAGTGAAAGAGTTAATGAGTTAAATCTGGTTTTTAGGTTAATGCACGTGGTTTTTCGGGTCCATGTTTTTGGGTAGCACGTGGTATTGTGTCCATGGATTGCATGTAATGAAGCCTATAAAAGGCTTGGTGAACTCCATTGTAAATGGGACTAGAGGTAAGTGGTGAAGGCTTAGTTGGTCGGCTTGGCTGAATTTGGTTAAGGGAATGTTCATGTTAAGGTGGAGCATTGAGAATCCAATGTGAAGTCCATGGAGGTGAGCGGAAAAGGTTGACTTGGGTTGGTTTGGCCAGATTTGGTAAAATTTGTTCAAATGCAATGTTCGAGGTGGAGTAGTGTGTGCAGGTTAGAAAGGTGGGTCTATAGAAAGGTTGATGTGTTGGTAGGTCAATAAAGTGTTTGAGAATATATGATGAAGGTAGGTTCATATCATGGAACTTGGAAAGTATTAGAAGAAAGTTGGGATTGAATAGGCATGTTGAGTAATGGCAAGTTGCAACAATAGTTGTGGATAGAAGTGGTTGTGCTATTTGGTAACTCAGTCATCATTGGTTGCAAATTGAAATATTATGTAAGAGGTATGAACGTGTCATCTTGTAATTACTCAAATGTGAAATTATTTGGTTTTGATGTTTACAATTTTTACGAGCATTCTAAGTGAGACCCAAATCAAACAGGTAGATCTTTGATATGGTGATGATCTTAAGGGATGCAAACTGTGGGATCCTACTACCCACATAATCATCATGGACATAGATGCAATGTTTGATTAATCTCCTTTTATAAAATCAAAACATAGTAAAAGATGAAAGGTTCAAATCATGACTGGTAGTAGAAGGGTATTTGGAAGGTATCGATTTCCATGAAAGTTTCTCACTAGTTGTCAAAATCTTGTTTCTATTCATGTTCTGCTAACATTAGTTTTGTTAGTACAACTAGATGATAAAACTATTTTATATGGAGTTTTTTGGATAAGGGAATGTATATGGAACAACCAGAAGGTTAGTTCAGAATCACAACAAAATATTTATCTGCAAGCTCAAGAATCGTTGTATAGCCTAAAGCATGCCAAGAAAATGGTACAAGATGTTTGATTCCTTCATGGTGAGCCAAATTTTACAAGAAGTGAGTATAACCATTGTGTTTATGGTATATTTAATAGCATGGTGTTAACTGTTATGCTTGTTGCAAGAACAAGCATGTTTGAGATCAACATGTTTGCTCAGTTGGTTAGGACATTTGATATGAAGGATGTGGGAGTAGAAAAATAAATCTTGGGCATGGAAATACATAGAGACAGTCAATATGGTAAGCTTGGTTATCACAAAAAAAATATGTGGTAAAGATACTCAGGAAATTTGGTATGAATAATGTGAAATCGATAAAATCCCTTTGGATTTCCATTGCAAGTTTTCTGCAGGTTTATGTCCTAAGTGATGAAGAAGAAAAGGGTTATATATGTATCGATTATTATATGTTATTAAGAATTTTTATGATTGCGATGGGAAATGGTCAACATTCACATGAAGTTGGTGTTGTGAGTAGATATATGGAAAAACTAAGTGAACGGGATGAAAATGGGTGCTTGTTGGGATAAATATATGCATTATTAATTCCCGACATTAGATTATGAACCGAGGCTTGTAAGATTCAAAGTGAAAGCACGGGAAATGCAGGATTGGAGCCTAGTCTATCCTAATCTAAAATCGATGACAATATGAACAAATTGAGAAAAGTAAAACAAACTACAGGAAATTAACACTAAGGATTCATCAATGAGACATAGAAATAACTTAGTGCTATAAAGGCTTAGATCACAGTCTTTCATGCACTCGGGGTGATGTTTGTGCAATTAATCATGAGTAGGTTACTTAAATTTCTTATCCTTCAATGATTATTTATTATAGAGGAACCACACTTAAATGCAATAAAAAAGAAAGCAAATTGATGCAGGAGCATCGCAAGCAAGCACAAGTGGAAGATAGATGGATACGCACTAGTGTGCATTTTGAAGACATTTTGAAATTTAAAGATGAAACATTAATGTAATAGCTAGGAGGATGTAATTGTTCCTAAATGTTTTGGGGATTGTAATGTAGATATTGATTGTTTCTCTCATCTGCCGGTTGGAGGCATTTAATGTAATAAATGTAAAGTAGTTGTAGAATTTAATTTCCATTAGATAGATTAGAGTTGTAGGAGGGAAAACTCAAGAAATCTCCCTTGTAGATGTATTGTATCATAATTCTCAATTGTAAGAGAAGAAGCTGTAGAGAAAGAGATCATAGGAGAGTAGAGAAGAAGAGAGATTGTAGAGGTTGCTTGAGCAGATACCTGTTTCTATAGAAACCATGTACATAAGCACTTGAATTAATATAAGAATTATTTGATTCAATCTCATGGTGTTGTTATGGTTACTATTTTCAGCTATTGAATGGTATGCTTATTGTTTGATTATATGCTCTGTTATGCATTTGTTTTAGTGCTTTATGTGTATGATTTCATGTTGAATGTATGAATCATGTGAGAGGGAGAGTATAAGTTTCAATTTCTTCTCATCCTGAGAATTCTTACATGGAGTGTAATGAAAGTTCCCAAGGAGTGCGTCGACAAGATTCTGAGTTTTACCTCAAAAAATATCAGGAGAGATAGAGTTGTTCTTATAGAAACATAAGTGCAAGTATAGCACAGAGCCTTGCAAGGTGTGCATAGGCCAGGTTGAAGTCTTAGAATTTTCCAACCCAAGGGAGTTGTTGAAGAACTTCTTTCACAAGGAGTGCGCAGAGTTGGAGTGTTTGGATAATAAGAGATTATCATGAAGGCCGCAAGGAGTGTGTGAAATAATCGCTTAGAATCCTTGAGTTTGAAGTAAGAATCAAGCTCACGAGGGATAGACACTTGGAAATTTCAAATGAAGGACGAGGGTCGAAGTCACCTCGCAAAAAACAAGCTCAGGAGGAAAGACACCAATTGTTTGGTGAGGAGTCTTTGAGAGCCTGAACGGATGATTGAAATTATCGGAGGGAGAAACACCGATTTTCCATGGACCGTTGGATCTAATAGATTAGCAAAAAGGATAAGACCAAGTGTCTGTCAACACTCACAAGCTCGAGAAATATAACAGTCATTAGATCCCAAGGAGTGTGAGCCATCGATTAGGTGCTCTTAAATATTGACATTTCGGGAGTCGGGAGTGTGGAGGAAGCTATTCTCGGGAATCGTGAATCGTGAAATCCTAATAGGAGAAGGAAGGATCTGGAGCATTGGATCATGAGAAATTAGGACCGTCGATCTGTCATAAGGGTCATCGCTATTTCATATTTCGAGAGAAGGGGACAGGACCACTTCACAAATCCCCGATACGTGAAATCCCAACGCGATCTGGATCATCATATCATGGGAGAATTAGGACTTTTGATCTGTGGCAAGGAAGTTCGCGGGCTCAAACTTCAGGATAGAGGAGAAGGGTTATATCGCGAATTACCGACACGCGAAACCTCGACGCGATCTAGACCGTTAGATTGTGGAGGAATCAGAATTGTTGATATGTGGCGGGGAAATTTCGGCATTTCGAATATCAGGAACAAGGAGAAAAGGCACTTTACAAAGTCTTGACACATAAAATACCAACGCACTAGAAGGTTGGGCCCCAGGTCGCAGTTGAGGGTCACATTAAGAGAATTTAAGGGAGGAGATCAGGACCGTTAGATCATTTCGGGATTTCACGAATCAGAAGAGTCAGGGTGCCTTGGAATGGAAGTTCCAATATCGCGAAACCCGATGCACCTTTTGGAGTTAAGGATGTGGTCACGCCAGTGGTCATGTGAAGTGGAGGCTTGCGCCCAAGCGAATGTTCACGTGCATCGAGCTTAGAAAAGGACCTATGGTCTTTACATGTTTAAGGCTCCAGCAAGAGATGAGGAGCCATTTAGGCTCTAGAATAGGAATATCCAAATACTAGGAGGTCAGCAGATGCTGGTGAGGTGGGGGTCTATGTCAGGTGGTATCAGAGCTTATAACTTTTTTTTTTCTGTAGAGGGAAGAGGAAAATTGTGATTTCATTCTGTGTGGATAGATTGAAGAAATGTCGCCTAGAAGACGTCAAGAGAGACGCATGCCCGATACAACCATGGAAAGGGAAATGAGAGAACTTCATGCTCAATTGGATTCTATGGATACAACACAGAGGCGAACACCTGATACTGGAGATATAAGTGAGGCCAAAAGTGAGAAGGAAGATGGAACTGAAGAAGAAGTTGTAACCAAAGATGCTACAGAGGAACAACTATTCAAAGTTGTTGCAATAATAGGGGCCAAAGAAAAAATGGACATCCCAATGTATGAAGGCAAAATGGACGTTGAGGAGCTACTAGATTGGTCTATAGTTCTAGACAAATACTTCGACTATGAGGATATCGAAGAAGATAAGAAAGTAAAGCATGCATTCACTAGACTGAAAGGGTATGCAACACTATGGTGGGATGAACTGTAGGCTGAGAGGCATTGCAAAGGAAAACAAAGAATTAAAATTTGGGATAGTATGGTCACCAAGATGAAAGCCAAATTCATACCGAGATATTATCAAATCAATCTGTTCTGAAGAATGCAAAATTTGAGATAGAAAGGGATGACAATGAAGGAATACATTGAGGAATTTTACAGAATAAACATCAGAGTTGGTCATCATGAGAGTGATGATGAAAAAGTCTCCAGATACATGAATGGCCTGAGATATGAGATTTAGGATGATATGAGCATGGTGACAATCAGGAATGTGGAAGATGTTTATCATATTGCTTCAAAGGCAGAAGTGAAATTGGCCCAAAAGAAAGGTCAAAGGGGTAGAGCTAGAAGTCAGGACAGAGGTAGAAGTTAGAGAAGAGGCAAAGAAATTGCCCAGGACAGAGTATAGAAGCCCAAGGATGAATAAAAGAAACCTCATAACCACCCAGAAAGGGGAGGAAGCTCACAAGGAAGACAATATTCTAATAGGAACAGTTTTTCCTCGAGCAAGAGGAAGAGGAAGAGGCAAAGGAGGTGAAATAAAGTGTTTTGTCTGTGGAAATATCAGACACAAATATTTTGAATGTTCCAATAGAAAAAGAGATGGAAGGCGAAATGTTTAGGCAAAAGATTCAGAAGGTGAAAAATCCTTAATGATGGGGAAAATTATCTTGAAGCCAGAGAAAGAAGTGGAGAATCCAGTCCAGAGAAACAATTTGTTTATAACTTCTTGCAAGACCAAGGATAGGGTATGTAAGGTAATAGTTGAAAGTGGAAGCACGGATAATTTAGTATCCATAGAGATGGTGGAAAAGCTAAAATTGGAGATAGTTGCACATCCAAGCCCATACAAGGTTTCGTGGTTGCAAAAAGGACATCAGGTAACGGTCACTAAACAATGTTTAGTTGAATTTAATATAGGGGGATATAGAGATGAGATTTTATGTGATGTTATTCCCATGGATGTTTGTCATCTTTTGTTGGGGAGGCCTTGGAAATATGACAGAAATGTTATTCATGATGGGAGAAAGAACACATACACCTTGGAGAAGAATGGTAGGACACATATGTTGCTACCAATTGAAGACAAGAAGGTGAAAGAAGAAACAAGAAATACTATACTTCTCATGAGTGGGAAGGAAATTATGGATGAAGTCAAGAAGGATGAAGAAATGCAGTTTGTTTTGGTGAGAAAAACTAGAGTCATCTTGACCAGTACCTCAATAGATGATCTACCTGAGAAGATTCAGGATCTGCTGGATAATTTCACTGATATAGTGGTGGAAAATTTACCTTGTTCGTTTCCACCCATCATGTGTACAAGCCATCACATTGACCATATACCAGGAGTGACTTTACCAAACAAAGTAGCGGACGAACTGATGCCATAAGAGAATGAAGAAGTAAGGAAACAAGTCTAGGATTTGATGGACAAAGAGTTGGTTAGATAAAGCTTGAGTCGATGAGTTGTACCGAGAGTGTTAAGTCTAAATAAATATGGTGGATGGAGGATGTGTATAGAATCGAAGGATATAAACAAAATTACCATCAAGTATATATTTCCTTTACCCAGGATGGATGACTTGATGGATTACTTGAGTGGGGCAAATTTTTCTTCAAAAATTGATTTGAAGAGTGGATATCATCAGATTAGAATGAGGGAAGGTGATGAATGGAAGACAACATTCAAGACAAATGAAGGATTGTATGAATGGTTTGTCGTGCCATTTTTCTTGACAAATGCAACAAGTACTTTTATGAGATTGATGAACAAAGTATTGAAAGATTTCAATGGGAATTTTGTAATTGTGTATCTTGATGATATACTGATCTTCAGTAAGGCTAAGGAAGAGCATTTGAGGCATTTAACTCTAGTGATGAGGAGGTTGCAACAAGAGAAGTTGTTGATAAATCTAAAGAAGTCGTCTTTCATGAAGACATAACTCATTTATTTGGGTTTTGTGATCTCTTCGAATGAGTTGAAGATGGATCCTGAAAAGGTAAGAGTAATCAAAGAGTGGTCGTCACCAAGGAATATCTTTGAAGTCAGAAGCTTCCATGGACTAGCCAATTTTTACATGAAGTTCATAAAAAATTTTAGTGGAATTTTTGGACTAATGATGGACATAGTTAAGAAGAGACATAAATATTTTCATTGGACAAAGGAAGCGGAGAAAAGTTGCAAGTTGTTAAAGGAGAAGATAACTAGATAGCCAATTCTGGTTCTGCCAGATTTCAGTAAGACATTTCAAGTGAGATATGATGCAACTGGATTTATGATTGGAGCAGTCTTAAGTCAAGACAATAGACCAGTTGCATACTTCAGTGAGAAGTTGAACGAGACAAATCTGAAATATTCCATGTATGATAAGGAGTTTTATGCAGTCATACAAGCATTGAAGAAATGGAGGCACTACTTGGTTCCAAAAGAGTTCATTTTGTATAGCAACAACCAAGCCTTACAATTTATAACCAGACATGAGAAACTGAACCAGAAACATGAAAAATGGGTTGAATTTATGCAGAACTTTACTTTTTTTATAAATCACATTTATGAAAATGCTAACAAGGTTGTTGATGCATTGAGCAGGAAATGGCTGATTCTGCAAGAATTTCATGTGAATACCTTAGGTTTTGATAAACTTTAGGAAATGTACAGAGATGATTTCGATTTTAAGGATGCTTATGAAGCATGTGAGAATCTTGTTTTGAGAAACATAAGCCAATGGATTGAATATTTAATTCAGGATGGATTGTTGTTCAAAGGAATTCAGTTGTGTATCCCGAAGAGTTCCGTGAGAGAAAACCTTTTGAAGGAAAAGAATAGTGGAGGATTGGTTGGACATTTTGACCATGATAAAAAATTCATGCAACTGAACAGTTTGTATTATTGGTCAGGGATGAGGACGAATGTCAAGAAATTTGTGAACAAATGTAGAATTTACCAACACGCAAAGGGGAAAAGACAAAATATTGGTTTATATCAACCATTGCCAATACCGAAGAGGTCGTGGGACGCGGTAAGCATGGATTTTTTGTTAGGACTGTCGAGGACACACAAAGGTTGTGATTCCATATTCATGGTAGTTGACAGATTCTAAAAAATGACACATTTCATTCCATGTTAGAAGACCAATGATGCAACACACATTGTGAATATGTTTTTCAAAGAAGTTGTTCGACTTCATGGTTTACCCAAGAGTATTGTTTTGGATCGAGATACCAAATTTTTTGGTCATTTCTAGAGGACACTATGGAAAACGCTGGGGATAAATTTATCTTTTAGCTTAGCATATCACCCTCAAATGGATGGACATACTGAGGTAGTAAATCTAAGCTTGGGAGACTTATTGAGGAGTTTAGTGGATGAACATCATAGTCAGTGGGATCAGATTCTGCCGCAAGAAGAATTTGCATATAATTACTCACATAACTGGAGCACAGGACAGATCCCATTCCATATAATTTATGGAATGCAGCCAAAAGGAGTATCTGAGTTGACACACTTAGAGAAGAGTGCGTTCAGGAGTGTTGGAGAAAAATATTTTGCAGTATAGATGGAGGAGCTCCACAGTAAGATTAAAGAGAAGTTGCAGAGTTCCAACCAGGAATACAAGCATAGAAAAGATCAACAGAAAAGAGAGATTCAATTTGAAGTGGGAGATTTAGTCCTAGAACACCTCGGGAAAGAAAGGTTCCCAAGGGGAACATATAATAAAATGAAGATGAAGAAGATAGAGTCGTGTAAGATTCTGAGAAAAATTGAGGCAAATGCTTATGAAATAGAATTGCCAGATGATGTGGGAATATCACCCATATTCAACGTAGCATATCTATATCCTTATAGAGTAGATGAAATAGATGGGGAAAAGAATCAAAAGGTAATTCAATGGGTCAAGCAGATGCCTGTAGCTAAAAAGACATAGATGGAAAATATCATTGATCAGAGAGTTGGCAAGAAGACCCGGAGGAAGACATATTTTGAATATCTAGTAAAGTGGAAGGGACACCCGATTGAAGATGCCAGTTGGGAAAGTGAAGCAAATATCCAGAAACATGGAAAGATGGTGCAGGAGCTCATGGACAGGAGTCCATGAATGTTTTAGCCAGAGGAGTATGATGTAGGAGCATCACAAGAAATCGCAAGTGGAGGATAGTTGGATACTCACCAACGCGCATTTTGAAGACGTTTTGAAATTTAAAGATGAAACATTAATGTAATAGCTAGGAGGATGTAATTGTTCTTAAATGTGTTGGGGATTGTAATGAAAATATTGAGAATTGATCTCATGTGCCGGTTGGAGGCATTTAATGTAATAAATGTAAATTAGTTGTAGCCTTTAATTTTGATTAGATAGCTTAGAGTTGTAGGAGGGAAAACTCAAGAAAGATCCCTCGTAGATGTATTGTATCATAATTCTCAATTGTAAGAGCAGAAGTTGTAGATAAAGAGAGCATAGGAGAGCAGAGAAGAAGATAGATTGTAGAAGTTGCTTGAGCAGATAGTTGTTTCTATAGAAGCCATGTACAGAAGCACTTGAAGTAATATAAGAATTCTTTGATTCAATCTCATGGTGTTGTTATGGTTACTGTTTGCATCTATTTAATGGTATGTTTAAAACTTTCTTATATGCTCTCTTATGCATTAGTTTCAGTGCCTTATGTGTATGATTTCATGTTGAATGTATGAATCCTGTGAGAGGGAGAGTATAAGTTTCAATTTATTCTCATCCTAAGAATTCTTTCAAGGACTACAATGAAAGTCCGCAAGGAGTGCGTTGACAAGATTCTAAGTTTTACCTCAGAAAATCTCAGGAGAGATTGAGTTGTTCTTATACCAACAAAAGTGCAAGTATAGCATAGAGCCGTGTAATGTCTGCACATGCTACGTTTAAGTATTATACTTTTCCAAGACAAGGGAGTGGTTGAATAACTTCTGTCGCAAGGAGTGTGAAGAGTTGGAGTGTTTGGATAATCAGAGATTATTGTGAAGTCTGCAAGGAGTGCATGCAAGAATCCCTTAGAATCCTTGAGTTTGAAGTAACAATCAATCTCATGAGGGATAGAGATTTGGAAATTTCAAAGGAAGGATGAGGGTCGAAGTCACCTCGCAGAAACCAAGCTCAGGAGGAAAGACACCAATTGTTGGGTGAGAAGTCTTTGAGATCCTGAACGGATGGTTGAAATTCTCGAAAGGAGAAACAACAATTTTTCCTGGACCGTTGGATCTAGTAGATCAACGGAGAGGATAAGACTGATTATCTGTCAACACTCACAAGATTGGGAGAGATAACAACCATTAGATCCTGAGGAGTGTGAGTCATCGATTGGGCACTCAGAAATATCGGCATTTCAGGAGTTGGGAGTGTGGAGGAAGTTGTTCTCAGGAATCACGAGTCGCAGATCCCGATAGGAGAAGGAAGGATCTGGAGCATTAGATCAAGGGAAATCAAGACCCTCGATCTAACTTAAGGGTCATCATGATTTTAGATTTTGGGAGAAGGGGAGAGGGCCACTTCACAAATCCTCGATATGAAAAATCTCAACGCGATATGGACCATTAGATCATGGGAGAATCAGGACCGTTGATCTGTGGTGAGGAAGTTTGTGGGATCGAACTTCGAGATATAGGAGAAGAGTTACACCGTGAATCCTTGATACATGAAACCTCAACGTGATCTGGATCATCATATCATGGAGGAATCAAGATCATTGATATGTGGTGGGGAAATTTCGGCATTTCGGATATCGAGAAAAGGGATCAAAGGCACTTTACAAAGTCATGACATGCAAAATCCCGACATAAGTGAAGGTTGGGCACCAGGTCACATCCGATGGTCACATCAAGAGAATTTAAGGGAGGAGCTCAGGACTGTAAGCACATTTCGAGATTTCGGGAATTGGAAGAGTCGAGGTGCCTTGGAACGGAAGTCCCGATATCGTGAAACCCGACGTACCTTTTCGAGTTAAGGTTGTGGTCATGCCCGTGGTCACGTGGAGTAGAGGCTCACATCCAAGTGCATGTTCACGCAGGCAGAGCTTAGAAAAGGACCTGTGGTATTTACATGTTGAAGGTTCCAGCAAGAACCGAGGAGCCATTTCCGCTCGGGAATAGGAAGATCCAAAGATGGGGAGGTCATCGGACCCTGCTGAGATGGGAGTATGAGTCACAAATGGAAATGAATTAAATTGACAGAAAATAAACTAATCAAATTGGGATGAATCCTATCATAGGGAGGTCATATCTCATGAGTTAGACCTTTAATATTTACTTTGGTGATTAAAATTAGAAGCTTGCAATAAAAATCCAAACAAAATGAAGTACTAAAACAAAGCTCTGTGATCAACAATTTATTGCAAAGATATATCCTAAAAGGAAAAGATTAAATTATGTCCTACAAAATGATAACAAAATAATTCATCAATAACATAAACAAGAGAGGAAATTGGTGCAGAAATAAGTGAAGACCGGTACAGAACATTGCATAAACAAAATTGATTAAGAACAAAAATAAATCTATAAGCAATCCAAACCTAAACTTTAGAAATATCAAGCAAAGGTAAAATCACACATCCTAAACTCAAGATCTGTCCTCAACTAAGTACATCAAACATAATGAAGGAGTTTGGAAAAGAATGAGCTAAAATGCATAAATATAGAATAAAAACAAATGAAATGCTTATGCAATAAAATGCAAGTGTCAATTCTGTATTAAAGAGGATTGAATGCAAAATGGTTTAAAAATGAACATTCTTTGGAAGTCGGATCTTCAATATAAAACTTAACAAATAATGTTTAAAATAAATGATGTATGCATAGAGCACAATTGATTCAAGAGATTGATTGTGAATAAAGAAAGTGAAATGGAACCTTGTGTTGATAGTCATTTGGATTTTAAGACTTAGGCATATTCAAGAACACAAGGAGTGAAAGAGTAATGAAATAAAATGGATGATTCCTCTGTACAATGAAATGTTGTGTGACAATGTATCAATTATGAGTGCAAAAAATGAAGGAAGAATGTGCACATTATCTTTTTCTTTCCTTGTAAATAACACATGTAGAATTAATTCTAAGTTTTTGTGTGTTTTTATTTTAAAGAATTAATTTGAATACTCAACTGAATACTAATGCTATGTTGAACATATTTTGACACAATTAAAAAATTAAATGAAGGATTCAGAACGAGGTTTGAAAGAGACAATTCGATAAGTAAAGTGAGGAAAATAAGAGAGTGATTAATGGAAATGAATCGGTGATTGAAATAGGTGTGATAGTGGATATGAGGGAAGAAATTAAAGCAAGTCGTGGGGCAGAATTTCACTGATCAAATGAGTGCTAAACAAAGAGACATAGCATTACATAAAACATGTGGATTGGAAGCATATAAATAGGAATTTAATCAAAATTGAATGTAGTATGATAATGCCTTGAGTGGGAGAGTATTAATTTGAGTTGTGTAATGAAAACCAATTTCAAAATAAAACCAAATTTCATAATAGAAGCACACAGTGTATGAAAATTAAATCAATCAAATTCATAAACTAATTAATATAATAAATAACAACAGGGATATACCCAGATCGAGGGGACCTACCTGACCTAGGCATGCTCCTGAACGAATAGCTCAGATCTAAAGGATTCATAATGTCTTCAACAATCAATAATTTCCATTTATGAAAAAATATCAGTTTCTTGATTACAAAGCAATAGCTCCACACTTTCCCATATAATATCAAACCATATTCAATAACAATGAAGATCGTGATGATAAAAAATGGTCTCCTTTTCAGACCTACGAGGCTCTTATTTATACATGAAATCCATGGAGGAATGGATAAAACCAAATTCCCAAACTCATATTTTGGTTAAAACCAATTTTACAATTTTTGGATGAAATCACAAAAATCTGAATTTTTCATCAATTTGGGCAAATTCGAGTTAGGAATCCCCCCATATCTTCCAAAACAATTCGAATTTTGAGAAAGTGCTTCCACAGTACTCAATTTTTCACATTATAGACAAAACCCCTTTTGTATAATTTCTATATCTTATACCATATGCACGAAAATCAAGCCGCAAGTTGGCAATTTGAGACTTTACTAGTTTTTGCAAAATCATTCCCCCCAAGTTGGAGATCCACACGTGAAATATGGGTGAACTTAAACAACTATGTATGCATTTAGACATCGCTCTGGAAAAAACCCATGTCCCCGATTTGTCTCTACAAACATTCCAATTTTTGGAATGAAATCACAAAAGTCTAAGTTTTTCATCAATTTGGGAAGATTCGATTTAGCGATCCCCCCATATCTTCCAAAGAAATTCGAATTTTGAGAAATTTCTTCCATAGTACTCAGTTTTACACATTATAGACAAAATCCATTTCATATAATTTCTAGATCTTATACCATATGCACGAAAATCAAGCCGCAAGTTGGTAATTTGAGATTTTTACTAGTTTTTGCAAAATTATTCCCCCCAAGCTGAATATCCACGTGTGCAATATGGGTGAATTTCAACAACTATGTATGCATTTAGACGTCTCTCTGGACAAAACCCATGTCCCCGATTTTTCTCTAGAAACATTCCAATTTTTTTAACTATATCTCGTATCAAATGCTTATAGGATGTTGGTACTAGATGAGAATAGGTGAAAAATAAATAATGGTACTGGATGATTTCAGGTACCAGATGAGCGCAGTTACTAAATCACTATAGAACCTTCGGGTACTAGATGACTTGGAGTGTGAGTAATGGATGAGCGTAGGTATTGGATGATTGTCGAACCTTCTGGTATCAAATGACTTGGAGTGTGATTACCGGATGACCTTGAGTCTAGTGTTAGAACCTTGTCTTAATTTGATTTCTAGAAAAATTATATTATATGGAATAAATCACATAGATAACTATTCTAACTATCAATAAACCATGAAAATCATAGGTTAAACATTTATTACCTCATATACACCAAGAGATAGCCAAATGAGTGTATCATTGAGCAAAATGAATGGATTAATCATTGTTTTAGGAAACATATTCAAAATAGGTCAAAAAATTAAGATGTATGTGGATTTCAAAAAGGAGACCCAAAGTTTCCCCCATGCCTTATCCATTGCATGTCCTCATGCAACAATGATCTTCAAAATTTCAAAATCCCAACCAAATGATCTCACCATCACAATTTTTTGCAAATGTCTTTTTACATTTCATCATGGTGCCCTTGAAATTGTTCTAGAAATGGGTACCCATCCAGCCCTTTCAAACTTTTCTTTGCATGTCATATATTCCTCCGTCTCTCGAAACACCATAAACACAGGTTCATGGTGATAAACCCCCATGCCTATCTTGAAAGAAATTCTTAATTTTAATGATGTGAACCAGAGTTTATACGAGAGGAAGGTTTGGTACCGTAACAGAGTAACAGACCTAAGCAGAGTAACGAACACGAGTATCAAAGGTAGTATAATGAAAAAGGTTCGTTAATGACATAATGGTTATAATGATGCTCATATGAATGACGACACCATTAAGAGGAGTGTCTAATGTAATAATGTTCAATTATGGTTATGATGTCAACAGGGTAGTACATAATGACATGCTTGGATATTTGGATTCATGAGTAATAGATTAGAGTCGTTAGTGATTTGACATTAAGTCTTATCCAATATTTTGTGGAAAATAATTAGGAGAAAGGGTTGGATGTGACCCTAGTATTTGGCCAAGGGATTTCACAAATGACTTTTAACTCATAGGTATTTTAGCTATATTACCTTTAAAATAAATGTGATATAGTTATAGTATAGATCTCATTTGAAGAAAGGAACACATAAAATAATACATCCCAAGATGATTAACTCATCTCTTATCCAAGTGTATAGAGATATAGGCCTTCTTTCGTAGGTAGGGTGAATTACACATATTGAGGGTCCTATTTCCATGCAAACCTATTCATTTTAAAGATACAACCCTAAGGTGGATACTATAAGGTTCTTAAGAACAACATTCGAGAGATATAAAGGTCATCTCGTAGGTTTGATTTGATAATGATTTCTTTAGAATGATACCCAAGGGTTTTTCATTTAGTTTTAGGTGTGCTTATTTATGTTTTTGAACTCCCTTTACCCAGCATAGACCCTCTTCCAACAAGCCTGTTCAGTACCCTAGCAGGTTTACCTTAGTACCATACAAGCATGGCCTCACTGCCAGCAGGCCAATTCAGTACCCCGATGGATTTACTCAAGTACTTCCTGATACTTCCTTTTATTATACTACTCAAAACATTTAGAATGATGTATACTCTTCATTGAAAACTTTAGAGTATAAGGAAGGCATGCGATACAAGACTGTTTTAGATTTATTAGGAACATAATTGATTATTTTTATTTATCCCAAGGTGACATCATCCACATTACCCTTAAATATCAACTATTCAATGTATAATGGAACATCTTGGATAATGACTAAGATGGCCCTCTAGTTAATCCTATTAGGATTCTCATGAAATTCCATTGAGGTTTTATAGGAGTGGTCCACCACATGAAATTTTTCATCAATGCCACCTAAGAGAAGCTTATAAGAGAAACTTGGATAAGAGCTTGTTGAATCAACTAGGTTAGTATTAGACATAATGGTGTCCATTTTTCAATGGATATTTCAATTATTATCACTTTTTTAGAAGGATGAGGTAATAAGATAGACGTACCCATGATCATATAGAGTTGAATGTGAAAATATATCTTTGAATGGTAACAAGGATTATAAATTTAGTGGTGAGCGTAACAATGCGTAGAAGGAAGGTGTACATAAAAGTAAAGAACAATTTAGCACAATACTTAAATGATTCCTGGATAGAAAGAATGGGAAAATATTGGCTCATACTACCAATTACCTGAAGTGGAAGCAGTGTCAAGTACATGTTGGTGATCATATTACTTTGGCACCAGTACCAGATTATTAACTAGTACCAGACAAGTTGTTGTAGTACCAGAATAGGATAGTACCGAAACATGTCTTTATGATCTTTAAATTGGAATTCGTAGACCTCACAATGTGACTTGAATACTCTGAGTTTCAGGCTGTAGAAAATTCTTACAATCACTTCTCAACAATATCGGTACCATATATCATGCTGAATTTGTTGACAGGTACCTGAATAACATTATGTGTATTGTGGGCTACAAAAAAAACTATGTAAACTATGCTGGTTGAAACAGAGCATTGCTTGTTACTAAAATTGGTACAATAATTTAGTATTGGTACCAGAATTTTGTAGGTAACTAATGCAAAAATTTGGTACCGGTACCAAAATTATGGAAATGACTATCAAATTCCAACACTAAACATGTTGATTTGGACATGTTGGCATACGTTGAAAAGAATCTGAAGGTCCCAACAACTACTCCCGCATGCCTGAGGTTTTTCATGCCCTCATGCACTCAATATGAGATGCTAAAAAATTAAGGATGGTTGTTGAGAGGGTTGTGAACAATTGCTAAAAACAAACCAATAGAACTAATCAAAACTAGATTTTTATTCATGCTTACAAATAGAAAATTCGGAAAATGTTAAAATTTGAACAATGCATACATTATTCATGATTTATTTGACCAAAAGTTATTAGATATGAATAAAATAGTATGCAATTAATATTCAGTTTCAATTTCTATTAGAAAGATCACTTAATCGATCATCCTTGTGAAATAATGGTATTAAAATAGATAGTTAATGATAAAGCACAGATGCATCTTTCTAAACAACCTAAGGAAAAATAATAAATTTGAGGAAATAGGTCATGAAGTACTCCCTTAAGTGTTCTCTTCCATTGATAAGGGTGCATTCTCTTCTTTTGAAAATACCCTTCCAGTATTATATGTGCATTCATAAGATGAAGAGATTACCTTCTCATAAAATTCCAAACAAAATTGTCATAATTTTTAGAAAGAAATCTACTAGAGGAAGAAAAGATCTCAAATTGATTTCTTTGTTCACTTTGGACATTCCCATTTATGAAAAGTATGAAAGATTGGTTGCGTTGCACTTATATGCATGATTTATTTATTTATTTACTATCCTACTCTTATTGAACAAAAGAAAATTTCCTTCAAGTATAGCAATACTTCCAGTGAAGCCATGTGTGTAACAAGGTTAGAAATATATCCATACTTGGGTTTAAACGATAAATTTTAATGCATACCAGAGTATGAAGGGCCAACTACTTTGATGATGAGATCAAACAATAATGAAAAGTAAAAGAGTAGTGTGACATGATAACTAATTGGAACCATCTTTCAATAGGATCATGGTATTCTTGTTTCTCTTCTTTGTTTAGGTCACACAACATGTCCTCATTTTCCATGCTATTCAACTTATCTTCTTCAAGATGATTGGTCTTTGGATTACATACAAGATATTCCAAGAGGAATGATAAGAACTCCTCAATCTCAGGTTCCAATGGTTTCTCTCCATTGAATTCTATCCATGATTCTTGAGTCTCCTCAACAAATTGATAAGAGGAATCTGAAAGTACTTTTAAATATTCTTGTGGAGAGACAAATAAATTCTTGACTGTTTTCAAGATATGATCTTCCTAAGAGGTGGATATCCCATCTGTTTCTAGAATGTGAGAAAGTTCTTGGAGGAACATTCTTCAAGCACTTGATCATCCATCAATTACTCTAGCTGGTTGATGATCCCTGTCTCGCAACACAAATTAGTACTCGAGCGTTCTTACAACACCCCAAAAATGATTTATCATCAAATATCTAAATTTTAAACTAAGAAATTAAAACTATTTGCAAAAATAAAGCACACCAAACTTGAACTCCTTGCGTTAGTGGGAGCCTGTTGTCACTAGGTTATCGGTTCGCACAAGTCAGCTCATCATAAATAAAACTAAATTGGCATAAATAAAAACACACTTTTGCACAAAAGAAGGAAAAACACACTTGCATTAAAATAAAAACACTTATGCATGAAAGGGAGAGGACAACCTAACTTTGGAGAAACCCCACTAAAGTTGATGTCTAGGCTCTTCCCTCGCGTCTTACCATCTTCTCTTCACCCTTAGGTCATCCATGTAATTTAAAATGAAAACTACCTACCTATACTTCTAAGCCCTTTAGCACCTCCTCGACAACGACGCCAAAAATTTTGGGCTAAATATATGCACTATTAATTCCCAACATTAAATTATCAACCGAGGCTTGTAAGCTTCAAGGTGAAAAAAAAAGAAATGCAGGATTGGAGCCTAGTCTATCCTAATCTAAAGCCGACGACAATATGAACAAACTGAGCAAAGTAAAACAAACTATAGAAATTTAACACTAAGGATTCATCACTGGGACATAGAAATAACTTAGCACTATAAAGGCTTAGATCGCAGTATTTCATGCACTCAGGGTGATGTTCGTGTGATTAATCATGAGTAGCTTACTTAAGTTTCTTATCCTTTAATGATTATTTCCTATAGTGGATCCACACTTAAATGCAATAAAAGAAACACGTAAACGGAAATGAATTCAATTGATAGGAAATAAAGTAATCAACTTGGGATGAAGCCTATTATAGGGAGGTCATATCTCATGAGTTAGACCTTTAATCTTTCGTTTGGTGAGTAAAATTACCAGCTTGCAATAAAAATCCAAACAAAATGAAGTACTAAAACAAGGCTATGTAATCAAAAATTTATTACAAAGATCTATCCTAAAATAAAAAGATTAAATTATGTATTACACAATGATAACCAAATCATTCATAAATAACAGAAACAAGAGAGGAAATTGGTGTAGAAATAAGTGTAGATTGGTACAAAATAGTGCATAAACAAAATTGATTCAAAACTAAAATAAATCTATGAGCAATCCAAACCTAAACTGTATAAATATCAAGCAAATGTAAAATCACACATCCTAAACTTGAGATCACTCCTAAGTTAAGTACGTCATACATAATGAAGGAGTTTGGCAAAGAATGAGCTAAAATGCATAAATATAGAATAAAAACAATTGAAATGCTTATGCAATGAAATGCAAGTGTCAATTCTATATTAAATAGGACTGAATGTAAAATGGTTTAAGAATGAACATTCTTTGGAAGTCAGATCTTCAATATAAATCTTAACAAATAATGTTTAAAAGAAATGATGTATGCATAGAGCACGACTAATTCAAAAGATTGAATGTAAATAAAGAAAGTGAAATGTAACCTTGTGTTGATAGTCGTTTGGATTGTAAGACTTAGGCGTATTCAATCACACGAGGAGTGAAAGAGTAGTGAAAGGAAATGAATGAGTCCTCTGTACAATGAAATGTTGTGTGACAATATATCAATTATGAGTGCAGAAAATGAAGGAAGAATGTGCAAACTGTCTTTTTGTTTCCTTGTAAATAATACACGGAGAATTAATTATATGTTTTCGTTTGTTTTTATTTTAAAGAGTTAATTTGAATACTCAATTGAATACTAATGATCTTTTGAACATGTTTTGACACAGTTAAAAAATGCAATGAAGGATTTGGAGCGAGGTTTGAAAGAGACACTTTGATAAGTTAAGTGAGGAAAATAATAGAGTGATTAATGGAAATGACTCGGCGATTGAAATAGGTGTGATAATGGATAAGAGGGATGAAATTAAAGAAAGTCGTGGGGCAGAGTTTCACTGATAAAATGAACACTAAACACAGAGACAAAGAATTATAGAAAACATGTGGATTGAAACCATATAAAAAGGAATGCAATCTAAATTGAATGTAGTATGATCATTCCTTGAGTGGGAGAGTATTAATTTGATTTTTATGATGAAACCAATTGAAAAATAAAACCAAATTTCATAATAGAAGTACACAGTGTATGGAAATTAAATCAAATAAATTCATAAACTAATTAATATAATAAATAACAACAGGGACATACCCAGATCGAGGGACCCTATGTAACGTTCCCCTTCGTTACGACTACAAGCGAAACAATAGTGAAAAAGTTTTTGACAATAACAAGAGAACTATGATGATTACAGCTAGACGACACGGCTGATGATGAGCACCACGCCCATAGAACATGCAACAATAATTAAGACTCCACACATAGGCATAAGGGTGACTGGGAAAAACATGCACAAAATAACATGGAGGATCAACTACCTGTCCGACACGACATGACCGCACCTACAAGCTGAGGTAAAACATCCCCATCCCTACACAATGGCCTAGATGATCAATATGAGAACCTCAAGGCCCACCTACCTAACGCCTGAAGGCGTTCAACCCAGGCACCAAGCAACTTGCAACACCCAACAAACTCACACAGAACACACCGACTCTGGCCAAGAACTCATTCGTCGCTATCCCACAGGGCACACCATGATCCCCGCATCAGGAATCATGTCATTCCTAGGTGTTATACACGTAAATAACCTTAGTGCAACATAATCTATCCAGACTAAGGACTCTAGGAAACTCCGATGCGCTAGGAACCGAATGGTGTCTGGGAGACTATACCTACCCCCACACAAAAGGTCGACGAGACACAAGAGGACGAAGACAAAGGGGTGATGACAGCCCACATGACATTGTCCCCTACCCCACCAATCACCCAGGCTAACCGTTCCACGATTACATTCTAACTTAACATGGGTTCCATTCTAACGAGGCACGTCAAGTTACAAATCATTTCGGCATAGATTATCCATCTAAATTTACAAAGTCTAAATTATAAATCGATCTTTAACTCAACATCAGATTAAAATTAGATACAATCCAATTGACCATTCTACATTATACCTTATTCATTAAATTCAATCAATAACATCAATTATGAATCAGTTCAACAATTCTGCATCACAATTTAATCATCAAATTCGATATAAATAACATCGACTATGAACAATTCAGAAATTATGAATCACAATTCAATCATTGACCACAATTTAATTTAGCGATTTTAACCTCTACTTGGGTCAATACTTACTAAACTATTTAATCATTAATCACCGTCTAAATGGGCAATTCGATATTAATCCAAATCTCCATCCAACTAGCCCACCAACTTAATTAACAACATTATTGATTTTATGGTAGAAAACTACCATTATAACACTGATGAACAATTAAATCTCGACATGTGGTCTATCTAAATTGACTAAACCAACAATATTACCTGTCTTATTAATAATGAGAAGGAGACTGCTAACTATTAACTTCGTTGTATTAATTAACAAGACAATTAACATAGTTGTTACCTGACCATTAATATAGAAAATGACAAGGTAGTTGACATAACTATTATCAAATAATTAAAAGTGAAATAACAAGGCCATTCTCAAGACTATTATCATAACGAGTAAGATAGGAAAGACAATGTGATTAACGCTTTAATTAACATAACCATTAGTAAAGCATTGGCAGGGAAATTAAGGTAACAGTAACAATCCATATAATGTTGACAAGGCAATCAATAAAACTATAGCAAGACAATAAATATATCATTAACTGTAATAAAACTGTAGCAACAACAATAAAACTGTACAAGGCAATTAATAAAACTTGTAATAAAACTGTAATAAAACTGTAATAAAACTGTAATGAAACTATAATAAAGGCAATTAATAAAACTGTAATAAAGGCAATTAATAAAATTGTACAATGCAATTAATAAAACTTGCAATAAAACTGTAATAAAGGAAATTAATAAAACTGTAATTAAACTGTAATAAAACTATATTAAAGGAAATTAATAAAAGTGTACAAGGCAATTAATAAAACTTGTAATAAAACAGTAATGAAACTACAATAAAGGCAATTAATAAAACTGTAATTAAACTGTAATAAAATTGTAATAAAGGCAATTAATAAAACGGTAGCAACACACAGTACATAGTGCTTGAAACTCGTTCCTAATCCCATCACGCATTCCAATTTAGATGGCAAGATGTGGTCAATCGGCGGAAAAACACAGACACTAGCTAAAGGAAAAATGTTGTCATAGTTGAAGGCCAAATCGTGGTCAATTAAGGCAATGACAGAGTCATCCATTTTAACAGCTATTCGAGCGTGTACAACAACAAATTTAGTCTATATTTTTAGCATCAATTCGTGGGCATTTACAACAACTCTGTTATTCATTTAAATAGTAAAAATTCATGGGCAATCAATCGGCTAAACGGTCAACATTTCGAAGGGCAAAAACGTGGTTGGTAATACGGAAAAATGCAGTGTTAAGTAATTAGCATTTCGTGGGCAATCATAAGAATAAATGCAACGCCATTTAGTTTGCAATTCGTGGGCATTCACAACAAATTCATACACATTTTTAAATGGAAAATCGTCACTTCCCTTTTTCATTGCCCGGATGCTAAATGCAATGCATACAAGAATGACCAAATTCCCTTCCCTTACCAAGATATCAATTATAAAAAAAACACAGAGGAGGGAAATGATTTCGTTTTTCCATTGCCACGATACAAATATAATGCAGACATGAATATCGAACAAAAACATTTTCCATTCTAGGAGACCAAGACAGAAATGCCAACATGAAATAAATTCGTTTTTCCATTGACAGAATACGAAAAATAAGAAAAACTGCAGACATGAAATGCGCTTTTTTTTTTCTTCATTGCCAGAATACCTAAAATTTGCATACAGGGAATCAATTTGTGCTTCTAATACTATAACCCCAATACAATGCAGACAACAATAAAAGAACGCAAGGATCCAATGGGAAAAGTCATGGAATTATTGCAGGGGTTCTATGAGTCAAGGCATAGAGAAAACCAACCAGGATGCAAGATAATCCACCCGCAGAGGTCATTGCGAGATGGCATAATCAACAATTAGCCAGGGACAAACATCAAGGGTAGATGGTTAGCAGGTGCATCCTTCGTTCATCATCCTTGCATAGGAAATTAGGGCATTGAGATCCATAGGTCTTTTAACGCTAAGGCGACGACTGTAGATCAGGCTCCTGGCCGACTGCTCAGGCGAGGACTGGTGAGCTAGGGATGAAGGCTAAACAACCACGAAGGTCACAATGAACACAGCAAGGTGGTCAAGACGTGCAGGGAAATAAATCCATGGGAGTCAATCTATCATCGAGCTAGGCTAAGAAAATTTCAGAAAAACATCTGGACAAATAGTTCACTTACCCAAGTAAAAATTCATATTCAAGCATAAGTTCTAAAACAATTTACCATACAAATGAAGAAATTGTACCATTGCCTGATCGCCCTCTTTGAGTGATGTCCCGCGTGTTTCGTACAAATCCTGCTTGCCGACCGGCGAGACTTCACCGGTACCTCCCAGCCAATGCTAGGGGTACTCTTCTTCCCCCTTAGCCCCCCGAGCTGCAAAGGGGCCACACACTCACTATCCAGAGATTTCGACTAGCTCCCAACTCACCTCGCAAGGTCGAGCTACCACTACTTACCGAGCTGGGTATCCCAACTCCCACAAGTTAAGTCAGTCAAGTGGATAATTCTGTAGCGTAACGTTACGCAACAGAAGCATATCCTTCATCCTTCTCCTTCATTCATTATATAGAGTTTTGAAATTCCTTTCTTTCCTAAAATCTCATTTAATTAAAGTTTTAAAAATAAATTCCTAAAATTTCTTCTCCATACAAGTGTCCCCCATCCCCTACATTCCTCCATAATTTAATTTCTTTAATTAATTGATTATCTTTATTTCCCTCACCCACCTAGAGTTACTCCTAGAATCACTCCTAGGTGTCCCCAAATTCTCTTACAGGTTTTAATGGCTTTCCCCATTATTAAATTGTTAATTCAGTTTAAATTAGAAAGCTCTTAAATGGTAGATTCTTTACTAAGTTTGACTTTTGGCTTTTTCCCTTATGTTCCATCTTTTCCTAGTTTCCTAATATTTTAGATTTTCCCTCTTTCCCCTTTTTACTTAGAACTCAAAAAGGGAGGTGTGGAAATTAACCCTTTTTCCGTTTTCTCATTTAATTAGTATATTTTAAATTATCAAAGTAATAAAACAATTAATTCCCTTTTTAAATTTTAATCCAACAGATTTTTTTTGAAACAATTAATTTCTTGCTCCCTTCATGTTACAAGATTTAACGAGGATCATAATTATTATTTATGTGGTTTTTATTTTCATTATTATTATTATTATTTTTTATAGAGAGATAAAATTTTACCACTAGCATAGTTTAGACTTAAACCTTAAATTTTCTTACTGGGTGACATTTGGTTAGGGAATTTGTTTTAAAATTTCTTAACAAGTTATTCGTCCTGAGGCCATCTAGGTTCATTCCTCTATCATCATCAACGGGGTGTGCCCTTCAGGACGCACTAGGTGCTCCAAGGGAGCCACTCACCTTAATCTGCTTCCCTTGCATGACGTGCCCTTCAGGACGCATTGCATGCTCCAAGGGTGCCACTCGCCTCTCTCCATTTTTCTTATATGACGTGCCCTTCAGGATGCACCATGTGCTCCAAGGGTGCCACTCGCCTCTCGACTGACTTGGTAGACATTAATAACCTCTGGAGTCAATACTCTGCCAGGTGAACTTGTGGGAGACTAAGGGCCTCTAAGGAATAAGGCCTCCGCCTTGTTGCATGCCCCTTAGAATCATCGTGAGCGACTGTCGTTGTCTGCCCTCACAACATCGTGGGTCCTCTCGAACTAGGTAAATGTTAACCTACAGTTCGAGCCACGATGGGAGTGCTAGTAGGTTGTGGCAGGGCTGCTGTCCACACCTCTCCCTCAACATCTCTAGTAGTCGTGCGTGACCCCTTTACTCCATATGTGAGTCTGGTCAACAAGCTATCATCAGCCTACATCATCAACAAATCATGTCAGAACATATCCATACCATATCATCTAATCAGATGCACTAATATCACAGTAAAACAATCAAACCCCAATGGTACACTCCTCGACTCGATCCAGAGTCTAGGGGTTCCATCGATGCCTCTCCATCTTCAAGGTCCAAAATCCTGCACACTCAGTAAACCGAGTCAATAGCACCTGTCTATGCCAATGTAGTAAAACAACATTTAATCAACCCATAACACGTTATAATCAAAATCAAATGTTTTAAAAGCATAATAATTTGGATCACTTACGAGCAAGTGTCCTCAAAGAATAAGTTCGTTCAGTGTGCCAGAGAGGGATGTTACATACACTCCCTCCTGGTCTAAACTTCGTCCCGAAGTTTCATGGTTTAAATGCCAAAATAAAGTATATCACAGTATTATAAGCCTATCTGTCAAACAAAAATGGAAACTGCTGGCGCATATCATATGCGTCCTCCTAGGTCGTCGAGTGTGGACTATAGTTGTGCCACTGGACCTTGACCTAATCTACTATTCAACGCCGTAGTTGTTGGATGTGATGATCCAAGATGCGGATCAACAAATCCGTGATTGCACCCTCGTCCAACACCCGCAAGGTGCTCAAGTCAAATCATGTGAAGGATCACTAATGATAAAGTCTCAACAGAGACATGCAATACATTGTGCAAATGCCTCAAGAATCAAGAAAGGCTAGTTAATAGGCCATGGGCCTCTCCTTTCCACAATATCGTAGGTTACCACAAACCTAGGAGATAGTTTTAGCCCCTTTTTCCAACTAGATTGAACTCTTATGCAATTTCAACCACAAGAATACTCGATCGCCACATCGTAAATATGGTCGACACGATGCACATCGATGATCCTTTGTCTTATTGTTTGCATTTTCTCTTCCATTTCTTGGATCGCTTCTGGTCCCACCAGGACCCTATCCTCGAGTCGATCCCAACTCAAAGGCATTCGACACGGTCACCCGTAGAGAAACTCAAAAGGCGCCATCTCAATGGTGCTCTGGTAACTGTTGTTGTAAGCAAACTCCACCCGTGGAAAGAATTCTTCCCAACCCTTTTGTTGTTCCATCACGTACATGCACAACATATCCTCCAAGGTCTAGTTCTTTCATTCGGTCTGCCCGTCAATCCCTGGGTGATACACAGTACTAAAGTTAAGTAGGGTTCCCAAGGCCTCTTATAAAATCATCCAAAATCGTCCAATAAACATTGATCCTCGATCAAATATAATCCTCTTAGGCATGCCATGCAGCCTCAAAATCTCACTGATGAAAACTCTAGCTAAGTCAGGTGCCTGATACATCGTATGCATAGGAACAAAGTGAGCACTCTTCGTTAGAGTCTATACTACTATGAAAATCAAGTCATGTCTCCTTACTGTTAGTGGCAATCCAACAATAAAATCCATCGAAATAACCTCCCATTTCAATTCTGAAATAGCGTTTGGTTGTAGTAAGCATGTTGGGTGTCTATGTTCAGCCTTTACCTACTAACATTCTAGACATCTGGCCAAATAGTTGACTATGTATGCCTTCATTCCCTTATAGAAGAATAAGGGTTTAAGGTCTGCCCTCATCTTCGTGACTCCCGGGTGAGCCATGTAAAGTGCTCTATGAGCCTCTCTCAAGATCAACATCCTCAACTCGTCGTTCAACGACACGTAGATCCAATTTTTAAACCTCAATAAACCATCACTATCAAATGAAAATCCTTCAATCATGGTACCATCATTGTGTTTTGTCTGATAAAACCCTCGACCTCTTTGTACCAGTCATCGTCACACTGTAAAGTTAGAATATTTTCATGTAGAATCGTCTAGAGAGGTAGCATCGAAAAGATGCATGGTCTCCGACTCAATGTGTCTGCCACTCAGTTCACTGTTCCTTTTACGTAAGTAATCTCGAAGTTGTACTCTCTAAGCAATTCTGACCAACGTTGTTGTCGTGTGTTCAGGTCGCTTTGCATAAAAATGTGTTGTAGTCCACAGTGGTCAGTCTTTAGTTCAAATTTTCATCCAATAAGGTAGTGTCTCCAAACCTCCAAGGCATATATGATGGCTAACAACTCCAAATCATGCGTCACATAGTTCTCCTCATGCCTTCTCAGTTTCCTCGAAATGTAAGCCATCACTCATCCGTCTTTCATCAAGACTCGACCTAAGCCTTCCTTGGATGCGTCAACGCATACCAAGAAGTTTGCATCCATGTCCAGGACCTTTAGTATCGGTGATATTGTCAAAAAAACCTTGAGCCTCTGAAATGTTTCCGCGCATTTCTCGGTCCAAACAAACTTCTTGTTTTTCTTCTGCAATTTCGTGATCGGATTTCCTATCTTCGAAAATCCCTCGACAAATCGTCAATAGTATCCTGCTAAACCCATGAAGCTACACACTTTCGGGACATTTGTCGATGCAGGCCATTCCATAATAGCCTCGACCTTTGCTGGATCCACAACGATACCTTCACCGGAGATGACGTGCCCTAAGTAGTGGATCTTCAATTGATAAAATGAGCATTTGGATAACTTCCCATACAATTTTTTCTCTCACAGACACTGTAGTACCAAATGCAAGTTCTCGTCATGCTCCTCTCTCATCCAAGAGTAAATCAAAATATCATCAATGAATACTTGGACGAACTTGTCCCAGTACTCGCAGAACACCCCATTCATCAAACTCATAAATACCCCTGGGGCGTTTGTTAGTCCAAATGGTAAAATAGTAAACTCGTAATGTCCCAACCTCATCTTAAAGGCGGTCTTAGGGACGTCATCTTCCTTAATCCATAACCGGTGATACCTTGATCGCAAATCGATCTTTGAGAACACCATTGTGCCCTTAATTTGTTCGAAAAAATCATGAATCCTCGGCAACGGATACTAATTCTTGATCGTGGCCTTGTTCAATTGATGGTAGTCAATGCAGAGCCTCCACGACCCATCCTTCTTTCGTATGAAAATAACAGGTGCACCCCACGGTGACACACTAGGACGTATCAGTCCCAGGTCCAACAACTCCTTCAGTTGCATTCTCAACTCCTGTAACTCCGGGGTTGACATCCAATAAGGCATTCTAGCTATTGGTTTTGTTCCCGGTTTTAGGTCTAGTAAACTCCAATTCCCTCTCCAGCGGCATCCTAGGTAACTCCTCTCGAAATACGTCCGCAAACTCTCTCACCACCGGAATGTGTTCTAAACCTTCCACTAATCCCTTCTTGTTTAATGCAAGGATCGCATAAAGCTTGCACCCCTTGCGCATGTTCTTCTGTAGTTCTAAGGAAGAGATGAACCTCAAGGAAACTCCCTGGTTCCTTCCTACAATCACCTGTCTCTGTCCCTCATCATCGACCAAGCTCAACCATTTCGTCTTACAGTTGGGTATCGCCTCATGCGATTCCAACCAGTCCATACCAGTTGCGACATCATAAGATCCTAAGATCGTGACGTACAGGTTGGCCCTTGTGACAAACTCTCCCTGGTTAAGGATACAACCCGTAACCTTTCCTCCAACCTTTTGTTTGGCTCCCGAGGCCATCTCTACGAAGCTAAACTCATCCTTTTCGACTGCCTTTACCTTAATCCTTTTTAGCGTTGCACCCGAAATGAAACTCTCGGTATCACCGGGATCTATCAAAATACGAAGGGTCTAGTTAGGGACAGTACTTGTCATCTTGAGCACAGTCGACTGATGCTCTGCCTGGCAATTATTCGCCGCTGCATGAATCCGATGGGCCTTGCCCATATCTCCCACGGTAGTGGGTCCAATTGATCTGAATGCTCTAGTCCTCTCCACCGGGCATTCGCACTGGTAGTGTGGCTCCCCACACGTCCAACACACTTTCTTTGGTCCAGTATTACTGGTACCTGAAGTAGAAGTCGAATTCTAGCAATAAGGCCAAACTCGAACTTCTTGACCTTAAGTTTCTGGGTAACTTGGTGCAGAGCATATCGAAGTAGCTCCAAAACGGGCCTCGTACTCAGGCACTATGCATCTACCTCATCACAAGGTTTCAAACTCATTGATCTATTGCTCAATGAATTCCTTAGAAACATACCTCTCCTGGAACTATCCCTCGAACAGTTCCCATGACACATTATCGATGGCCAGGTTCAAAAGGGGTAGGAGCATCTTCCACCATAAAGAGCGCTCCCCTTCAATGGAAATACCACCATGTGGACCTTCATGCTGGAGGTCGTAAACGTGAAGTGTGAAGCACACGCCTTTCTCTACAACTATGATTCGACGACACCACCGTTCGTGACACCCATGAACGCTATAACTCATCTCTCTTGAGATCTAAGATGAAGTTAACGGTACTAGGTATTACGCGTTGTGGACCCTTAGGGCACCCTCTAAATGCGATCTCCATGAGGACACATTAAGGTTTTTACTTAACACAAAGGTTAATACACACGAATTTACTGCAGTGGAAATCCCGTTGATCCACAGTCGCAGGGTTGAACCCGCTCTGATACCATATGTAACGTTACCCTTCGTTATGACTACAAGTGAAACAACAGTGCAATTATTTTTGACAATAATAGGAGAACTACAACGATTACAACTACATGACACAACTGATGGCGAACACCACACCCATAGAACAGGCAACAACAATTAAGACTCCACACACACGCATAAGGGCGACTAGGAAAAACATGCACAAAATAACATGGAGGATCGACTACCCATTCGACACAACACGACCATGCCTACAAGTTGAGGGAAAACCTCCCCATCCCTACACAATGGCCTAGACAAGAAAGATGAGAACCTCAAGATGCACCTACCTAATGCCTGAAGGTGTTTAACCCAGGCACCAAGCAACTTGCAACACCCGACAAACTCACAGCGAACGCACCGACTCTGGCCAAGGTCTCGTTCGTCGCTATCCCATAGGGCACACCATGATCTGTGCATCAATAATCATGTCGTTCCTAGGTGTTAGACACGTCAATAGCCTCGGCGCAACATAAGTTATCCGGACTAAGGACTCTAGGAAACTCTGACACGCTAGGAACCAAATAGTGACTCGGAGACTATACCTACCCCGACACAAAAGGTCGACGAGACATAAGAGGACGAAGACAAAGGGGTAACGACAGCCCACACGACATTGTTCCCTACCCCACCAATCACCCAGGCTATCCGGTCCATGATTACATTCTAACTTAACATGGGTTCCATTCTAACGTGGCACGTCAAGTTGCAAATTGTTTCGGCATAGATTATCCATCTAAATTTAGCAAGTCTAAATTATAAATCGGTCTTTAACTCAACATCAGATTAAAATTAGATAAAATCCAATCAACCATTCGACATTATACCTTATTCATTAAATTCAATCAATAACATCAATTATGAATCAGTTCATAAATTCTGCATCACAATTTAATCATCAAATTCGATATAAATAACATCGACTATGAACAATTCGGCAATTATGCATCACAATTCAATCATTGACCACAATTTAATTTAACGATTTTAACCTCTACTTGGGTCAATACTTACTAAACTATTTAATCATTAATCACCGTCTAAATGGGCAATTCGATATTAATCTAATTCTCCATCCAACTAGCCCACCAACTTAATTAACAACATTAACGATTTTATGGTAGAAAGTTACCATTATAACACTCATGAACAATTAAATCTCGACATGTGGTCTATATAAATTGAACGAACTAACAATACTATTTGTCTTATTAATAATGAGAAGGAGACTGCTAACTATTAACTTCGCTATATTAATTAACACGGCAATTAGCATAGCTTTTACCTCACCATTAATATAGAAAATGACAAGGTAGTTGACATAACTATTATCAAATAATTAATAGAAAAATAACAAGGCCATTCTCATGACTATTATCATAATGAGTAAGATAGCAAAGACAATGTGATTAACGCTTTAATTAACATAACCATTAGTAAAGCATTGGCAGGGCAATTAAGGTAACAATAACAATCCATATAATGTTGACAAGGCAATTAATAAAACTGTAGCAAGACAATTAATATATCATTAACTGTAATAAAATTGTAGCAACGACAATAAAACTGTACAAGGCAATTAATAAAACTGTAATGAAATTGTAATAAAGGCAACTAATAAAACTATAATTAAACTATAATAAAATTGTAATAAAGACAATTAATAAAACTGTACAAGGCAATTAATAAAACTTGTAATAAAACTGTAATAAAACTGTAATGAAACTGTAATAAAGGAAATTAATAAAACTATAATAAAACTATAATAAAATTGCAATAAAGCAAATGAATAAAACTATACAAGGTAATTAATAAAACTTGTAATAAAACTGTAATGAAACTGTAATAAAGGCAATTAATAAAACTATAATAAAACTGTAATAAAGGCAATTAATAAAATTGTACAGGGAAATTAATAAAACGGTAGCAACACGCAGTACACAATGGTGGCAACTCGTGCCTAATTCCAACACGCATTCCAATTTAGATGGCAAGACGTGGTCAATCAGCGGCAAAACACAAACACCGGCTAAAGGAAAAACGTTGTCACGGTTGAAGGCCAAATCGTGGTCAATTAAGGTAGCGATAGATTCATCCCTTTTAACATCTATTCGAGGGCGTGCAACAACAAACTCAGTCAATCTTTTTAGCATCAATTTGTGGGCATTTACAACAACTCTGTCATTCATTTAAATAGTAAAAATTCATGGGCAATCAATCAACTAAACGGTCAACATTTCAAAGGGCAAAAACGTGGTTGGTAATCCAGAAAAACACAGTGTTAAGTAATTTGCATTTCGTGGGCAATCATAAGAATAAAAGGAACACCATTTAGTTTGCAATTTGTGGGCATTCACAACAAATTCATACACGTTTTTAAATGGAAAATCGTGACTTCCCTTTTTCATTGCCCGGATGCTAAATGTAACGCATACAAGAATGACCAAATTCCCTTCCCTTACCAAGATATCAATTATAAAAAAAATGCAGAAAGGGGAAATGATTTCGTTTTTCCATTGCCAGGATACAAATATAATGCAGACATGAAAATCAAACAAAAACATTTTCCATTCTAGGAGATCAATACAGAAAAGCCGACATGAAATAAATTCATTTTTCCATTGCGAGAATACGAAAAATAAAAAAAAGTGCAGACATGAAACCATTGCGTTTTTTTTTTCTTCGTTGCTAGAATACCCAAAATTTGCAGACAGGGAATCAATTCGTGCTTCTAATTCTATAACCCCAATACAACGCAGACAATAGTAAGAGAATGCAAGGATCCAATGGGAAAATTCATGAAATGATTGCAGGGGTTCTATCAATCAAGGCATAGAGAAAACCAACCAGGACGCATGATAATCCACCTGCAAAGGTCATTTCCATATGGCGGAATCAACAGTCAGTCAGGGACAAACATCAAGGCTAGGCGGCTAGCAGGTTCGTCCTTCGCTCATCATCCTCGCACAGGAAAGAAGGGCATTGAGATCCATAGGTATTTTAATGCTAGGGCGAGGACCGTAGATCAAGCTCTTGGCCGACTTCTCAGGCAAGGACTGGGGAGCTAGGGATGAAGGCTAAACAACCACGAAGGTCATAATCAACACAGCAAGGTGGTCAAGACGTGCGGGGAAATGAAGCCATGGGAGTCAATCTATCATCGAGCTAGGCTAAGAAAATTTCAGAAAACCATCTAGACAAATAGTTCACTTACCCAAGTAAAAATTCATATTCAAGCATAAGTTCTAAAACAATTGACCATACAAACGAAGAAAGCGTATCGTTTCCTAATCACCCTCTCTGGGTGATGTCCCACGCGTTCTGTGCAACTCTCGCTTGTCGACCGACGAGACTTCATCGGTACCTCCCAGCCAATGCTAGGGGTACTCTTCTTCCCCCTTAGCCCCCTGAGTTGCAAAGGGGCCACACACTCACTATCCAGAGATTTCGACTAGCTCCCAGCTCAACTCGCAAGGCCGAGCTACCACTTATCACCTAGATGGGTATCCTCAATCCTTCTCCTTCCTTCATTATATAGCGTTTTGAAATTCCTTTCTTTTATAAAATCTCATTTAATTAAAGTTTTAAAAATAAATTCCTAAAATTTCTTCTCCATACAAGTGTCCCCCATCCCCTACATTCCTCCATAATTTAATTTCTTTAATTAATTAATTATCCTTATTTCCCTCACCCACCTAGAGTTACTCCTAGAATCACTCCTATGTGTCCCCATATTCTCTTACAGGTTTTAATGGCTTTCCCTATTATTAAATTGTTAATTCAGTTTAAATTATAAATCTCTTAAATGGTAGATTTTTTACTAAGTTTGACTTTCAACTTTTTCCCTTATGTTCCCTGTTTTCCTAGTTTCTTAATATTTTAGATTTTCCCTCTTTCCCCTTTTTACTTAGAACTCAAAAAGGCAGGTGTGGAAATTAACCCTTTTTCCCTTTTCTCATTTAATTAGTAGATTTTAAATTATCAAAGTAATAAAACAATTAATTCCGTTTTTAAATTTTAATCCAACAGATTTTTTTTGAAACAATTAATTTCTTACTCCCTTCATGTTACAATATTTAACGAAGATCATAATTATTATTTATGTGGTTATTATTATTATTATTATTATTATTATTAGAGAGAGAGAAAATTTTACCACTATCATAGTTTAGACTTAAACCTTAAATTTTTGTACTGGGCGACATTTTGTTAGGGAATTTGTTTTAAAATTTCTTAACACGTTATTCATCCTAAGGCCATCTAGGTTCATTCCTCTATCATAAACAACGCGACGTGCCCTTCAGGATGCACTAGGTGCTCGAAGGGAGCCACTCGCCTTAATCTGCTTCCCTTGCGCGATGTGCCCTTCAGGACGCACTACGTGCTCCAAGGGTGCCACTGGTCTCTCTCCATTTTTCTTACACGACGTGCCCTTCAGGATGCACCACATGCTCCAAGGGTGTCACTCGCCTCTTGACTAACTTGGTAGACATCAATAACCCCAGGAGTCAATACTTCACCAAGTGAAATTGTGGGAGACTAAGGGCCTCTAAGGAATAAGGCCCCCGCCTTATTGCGCGCTCCTTAGAATCATCGTGGGCGACTGTCGCAGTCTTCCCTCACGACATCGTGGGTCCTCTCGAACTAGGTAAACGTTAACTTACAATTCGAGCCACGGCGGGAGTACTAGTAGGATGTGGCAGGGTTGTTGTTCACACCTCTCCCTCAACATCTCTGGTAGTCGTGCGTGACCCCTTTACTCCATATGTGAGTCTGGTCGACAAGCTATCATCAGCCTACATCATCAACAAATCATTTCAGAACATATCTATATCATATCATCTAATCAGATGCACTAATATGACAGTAAAACAATCAAACCCCAATGGTACACTCCCCGACTTGATCCAGAGTCCAAGGGTTCCATCGATGCCTCTACATATTTGAGGTCCAAAATCCTGCACACTCAGTAAACCAATTCAATAACACTTGTCTATGCCAATGCAGTAAAACAACATGTCATCAACCCATAATGATCATAATCAAAATCAAATGTTTTAAAAGCATAATAATCCAGATCACTTGTGAGCAAGTGTCCTCAAAGAATAAGTTCGCTCAGTGTGCCAGAGTGGGATGTTACACCCTACCTGACCTAGGCATGATCTTGAAAGACTAGTTCAGATCTGAAGGATAGAGAATGTCTTCAACAATCAATATTTTTCATTTATTAAAAAATATTAGCTTCTTGATTACAAAGAAATAGCTCCACACTTTCCCATATAATATCAAACCTCATATACAATAACAATGAAGATAATGATTATAAAAATGGTCTCCTTCTCAACCCTATGAGGCTCTTATTTATACATTAAATCCATGGAGGAATGGATAAAACCGAATTCCCCAACTCAAAGTTTGGTTAAAACTAATTTTACAATTTTTGGAATGAAATCACAAAAATCTGGGTTTTTCATCAATTTGGGCAGATTCAAGTTAGATATACACCCATATATTCCAAAACAATTTGAATTTTGAAACATTTCCCAGAAATTACTCAATTTGCCACATTCTAGACAAAACCCATTTCGTAGAATTTCTAGATTTGATACCATCTACACGAAAATCAAGGCTCAAGTTGGCAGTTTGAGATTTTTACTAGTTTTTGCATAATTATTCCTCCTGAGCTAGAGGCTCACATGTCCAAGATGGGTGAATTTCATCGAATGTGTTTACATGTCAACATCTCTCTTGACTAAACCCATGTCCCCGATTTTCGTCTAGAAGCATTCCAAATTTCTGAACTATATCTGGTATCGGATGCCTGTAGGATGTTGGTAGTGGATGAGCACAGGTGACAAATAAAAATTGGTACCAGATGAGAACAGGTACAAATGATTGTAGAACCTTTTGGTACCAGATGACTTGGAGTTTGAATACTGGATGAGCGTAGGTTCCAGATGATTGTAGAACCTTTTGGTACCGGATGAGCACAAGTGACAAATAAACATTGGTACGAGATGAGTGTAGGTACCAAATGACTGTAGAACCTTCTAGTACCGGATGACTTGGAGTGTGAGTATTGGATGAGCGTAGGTACCAGATGATTGTAGAACCTTCTTGTACCGAATGAATTGGAGTGTGATTACGAGATGACCTTGAGTGTTGTCTTAGAACCCTATCCTAATATAATTTCTAAAACAAGGCTATTATATGGAATAAAGCACATAACTAACTATTCTAACTATCAATAAACCATGAAAATCATAGGTTAAATGATTATTACCTCATGTACACCAAGAGATAGTCAAATGAGTGTTCCATTGAGGAAAATTAATGGATTACACATTGTTTTAGGCAACATATTCAATATAGGTCACAAAATTAAGGTGTCCATGGATGTCAAAAACGAGACCCAACAATGTTTCAAACACAGAAGCACAAGTATCACCTACAGTGGTTGCAGTGATTTAGTCTGTGGCTATGATTCATGATATTTGGACAAGAGGATACCTACCTCAGGTTACATCTTGCAAGAATGCAAGGATCTATTAGGTAAGTTTGGACAGGTATATGATGAGGTGTTTTGGGTGGTCAAAGTGTTGTGCATTTGACTAATAGTCCAGCGCATCAAAATGGCCAAGTGCATCTCATTATAAGAAATGTTATTGATGGAGGTAGAATGGTCCATACAGGAGCGAATGAGGCAGACATGTTCACATAATGGTATTGTTAGAGAAGTTGCAGAGATGTGATGGTGTTTGGCTTCTCTTGGTTTGCAGGAAAGGTGATGAATTAATTCAGGCATGATATATCAGGTAAATGTTTGTCAAGGTGGAGATTGTTGGAAAAGTGTCAACTAATTTCCCATGCAGTAACATGCACATGCAGATCAACTAAGTTTAGACTGTGCATGCATGTACACTACAGTGAATAGGTTGTGTAATCGTGTGATATATTTATGATTAGTTCATGTAACTGTGTGATAGATGATACATATACGAGGATACCCCTACATGTGTATGTGTACTGAAGTGTGTGAGCAAGACACAATATTGTGGATTGTGGTGTGTGCATAGAGAGTTGAGGATGGTTGTACGAGTATGTCCACTATTGTAATTCTCCTTTGAATAATAAGAATACCATTTATCGTTTCCCTGTGGTTTTGTATTGGGTTTTGATTTTTGTTCTCGGTTTAATCTTGGTTTTATTTTCTTTGGTATTAAAATCTTGTTAGTTTATGCTTCCACTTAAGAGTCTTAATTTGCATAAGAATACCCCAAATATGGAATGCACTAAGGTGAAAGGAATCAACTAAAGGGACAATAGGAGGTGTTTTCCTGAATTTGTACCAAATTGCAAGGATGGTTTTGAAAGCTAATAGGGTGCTTTCAAATAGATTTGAACAAATAGATTTAGAATTGTATATTCTTTTTATAGGTTTTAATTTTTCTTCATAAATTTTGTTTATGATAGTTAATAATGTTAAGAGGTAATAGTTTGAATGGTTGGAAGATGATTCACACAAATTTTCTAACTATGTTAAAGGTTTTATTTTTTTTCATAAACAAATAGATTTAGAATTGTATATTCTTTTTATAGGTTTTAATTTTTCTTCAAAATTTTTGTTTGTGATAGTTAACAATGTTAAGAGGTAATAGTTTGAATGATTAGAAGGTGATTCACACAAATTTTAACTATGTTAAAGGTTTTAATTTTTCTTCATGAAAAAATAGATTTAGAATTGTATATTTCTTTTATAGGTTTTAATTTTTCTTCATAAATTTTGTTTGTGATAGCTAACAATGTGAAGTAATAGTTTGAATGGTTGAAAGGTGATTTACACAAATTTTTGTTTGTGATAACTAACAATGTGAAATAATAATTTGAATGGTTGGAAGGTGAATTTTTTAACTATGTTAAATTTGTGATGAGACATTTGATCTATTCTAATAATGTTTGACATCCACTACTAGAACTTAGTAGATATCTTTTATATTGATATATGTAGCTTATTGTAAATATCTCTTATATTGATATATATATATATATATATATCTTATTGTTTGTCGAATATATTTTTGAGTTACAATGAAAACCAGTAAATTTTATATTGATATATGTAGCTTATTGTAAATATCTCTTATATTGATATATATATATAGCTTATTGTTTGTCGAATATATTTTTGAGTTACAATGAAAACCAGTAAATTTAATAGCAGCCTAATCCAAATCACTCACTCTCAAAGTTACCAATTTCCTATAGTTAAAAAAAATAAAATAATAGATCGTCTTCGCCATACTGCTATGTCAAATCAAACCAAACAACCCTATCTTAGTTGTGTGCCCTTCATCAAACAAAATAAAATGGAAACATGATGTCAAAGGAAATCCTTTTGGGTGATGCAATATTTCCCATTCGCCAACGCTGTTCCCACATAAAATGACCTGGTGGTATCTAGAGACTCAATGTTACTATGTGCGTGACTGTTGGAAAAAAATAGTAAAGGTAATTTTTAATTCTGGGCTACTAAATTAAATACAATGTGGTGGTAAATAAAATGTCATAAAAAAATAATAGTAAAGGTAATTTTTAATTCTTGTAGCAAATTAAATACAATGTAGTGATGGTGAATAAAATGTCATAAAAAAATATTGGTTTCTTAATATTGATCTCTAAGGGTATTGGTCTCTCTTAGAAGAAAAACTCCTTATGGAAAAACAATATACATAAAATTGATCATATTTTTAAATCCTGGTATATAAGAAAAGCCAAAGTATACAAAATATGATTTTAGTTATGCATACTTCTAAATATTATAATGTCGATTATAACAATTAGAAATCCGTATGTATATTAAACCCTAAACTTAAACATCATCAAACCCTAAACTTAAACATCATTATACTTAAAAATCATGACTGGCCTAACCAGGTCTGCACGGGCGGCCCATAAATTTTGGGTATTGCCGGTGGAACCTAATACCCCTGCGAAAGCTTCCCGATGAACAAATTACTATACAAACCCAGGATTTTCAGTGAATAAATTATCACAATATTTTTCTGTACTCGACTTCCCAAACGGAATTCGAATTCATGTATTAATCTTCGAATCCGCGAATCGAATCGAATAGCCGAATTTTCGAATCTTTTTAGTCCGATTCTACCGAATTTGATAACTATAGTGTAATGTTTCAATAATAATTATTGAAAATAGGTTTTTTTTGTGTACAATATTTTTCTAAATGATGATTCCTCTATGAAAGCATATGCATATGTTTTTTTCTTAATGTCTCACAAACAAAATCCGAGCTCTGATCTCTGATTCTTTACGAAAATAAAAAATGATGCCAAAAAATAGTAACGGATGTAATTGTAACGTTTTTATCCCGTCGAATGAGAGCTTGTGAAATAATCAACAGCTCAATAATAATCAACACGCTTGTTCTTGTCAGTTGCCTAACCTAACATGGAAACTGGTGTTCCTCTTCCATATTTTAGGTTTTCTTAAATGTGGTTCACACATTTGTTGTTGTTTCTTGCCTGACTTAACATAGAGGCAGATATTCTTCTTCCATTGTTTCTGGTTCACAACACGAGATAAATCCACATCAACGAATTGAATCTGTCTGGGGAGGTTAATAACCCATTCTCCCAATCACTTAAACTAAATCCAATTGAAAAAAAAAATTATTATTATTAATAATTTCTTAACATAAAAAATAAACAGGATATAAGTCATTTTCTTTAAAAGCTGTGAACTTGAAAACGTTAAAATGCAGTACCAAACACGACTCCTATAATATGTGTCATATTTTTACAGGAAAGCAAAAACTGTCAAGCAGTCAAAGTTGAAATGCGGTTTGGATCAGTGCCTAGATTCTATCAGGAGCAGAGCTTGCTAGACATTGTTTATTATTTTGTCACTAAATAATTGCATATCGTATTTTTTTTCACTAAATAATAATTCCCCTTGAATTCAAAATCAATGTGTTACCCAGTAAACACAGGGGGCAACGGAATTTGATCGATCATCAATATCCGAGAGAGTTAACTGATGCTTTAGATTTAAATATTTGAATTTTGTACCTTCTAAACCTAAATCAACATTAGGTTACATATGCAGTTGGGATCAGTTGAAAGACGACAGGACCTCCTGCTTTCCGTCAGCCAAAATGAAATGATTTGTCGATTTCCAATACATATTTTAGAACGGAGAAAGTAATACCAGTAGAAATTGGAATCTGATTAAGATGGATAAAAACAATAGTTTACATCCATTACACATTGGGTTTTATTTATATTAATGTTTCATATATTTAATTTTAGTCGATCTTCAATATGTTAGTTAAGGAAATATATTTAATGGCTAAGACCTATAGGAATTTGGTACGAATGAAAGTTTACTATCTTACAAATCATTTATCAACTCATTTATTTCAGATGGCATGGTTTTCTTTAAATAATAATGATGAGTCAACACTTTTTAGAATAGTGTTTATGGTACAATTTGAGTGGGCCTAATGGTTAAGAACATGTATTTCGTCCTTGGAGGTAGCAAGTTCAAATCCTTAGGGTATGTATACCTCCATAGACTTTAGCAATCAAATATGGTTTCATACAACAATTTGATTCATTATCCAAAATTAAGAGTGTTTACAAAGTTAAAATGTTGGAATATGTAACTCTTTCTTGTTATGTGTGAGAAAATTGTGTAAATGATAATGTATTTTGTTATTATGTCATGTGAGAAGATTGTGTTTGATAATGTATTTTGTTATTAAGAGGTAGATTCAATCTCTATGTGAGTTGTTTGATCCTATAGTTTAGGAGGTTGTTAGATAGCTAAGTGTGAGAGAGATTATCTTTAACAAAGTCTCCTAGTTGGTGCGTGGTTAAGATATTCTCTCAACTAGATTAACCAAGTTTGATGTATATAAGTTTGTAGTAGTTTTCTATGAGATCAATGAACACAGATTTGTGTGTGCAACCTCACTCCCTTAGGGGAGGGCATTGGATTATGAGTGGAGGAGAAATCATCGTTGTGTGAGTTTTGTGTGTTAGTTGTCTCTCTGATTTGAGTGAATAATATCGCTGCCATAACAATAAAGGGGTCAATATCTGCAAAGACACTAAAATTTGCAAAAGAGGAGAATGGATCTCATGTTGTTGCACGATAGTTTATAGTTAAAATTGCAAAGAAGAAGATGAAATAAGAAGACAAAAGAAATAGTCTTAGACTCATGATCAAGTATGGAAAGAGGAAAAATCTCATAAAGATGAATGGTGAAAGAAAAAGAAGGAATACTCTTCTTGGAGAGGTAAAAGAATTGAATGAAGAATGACCATGGACACCAATCATGTGGGAAAACAAGATTCTAAACGAAGAGGTAAAACATAAGGTTGGCATATGTAATAAGTTTGTAGTTTGTTGGGAATTTAGTAAAGCATTTAGAATGTTTTTTGTACTTGAGATGAAATGTTATAATGATGCATGTGTTATAGGGGTTGCATGATCGGTTGTACCCGACACCCCAGAGGTTATTGGTCCAAGATGTAAAACTTAGCTATAGGAAAGTTGAATTCCCCAAGTGTTTTGTAAGCCATGCCGAGTCCTACATGGATAAGTGTGTAGCACATGTAATCATGCAACATGTATCCCTCTTATGCATAGAGATGATGTGGAATCAAGTTATAGAATCTACCACTCTGATAGATATGAGAGTGGCAAGTGGACTTATATCTCAACTTAATGGTGAGCTGGAGAAATTGAATCTTCGATTAAGGGGGGGATGTGAGATGGAGTAATCTTAGAGTGTTAGTTGGTTGGGACCAAATTATTATTAAAGGAGAGTTTAGCATGTCGATGAACTATGTTTAACATGTGGATGAACCATGTAGCTGAAAAGGATTCCTAGAGAATTAGAGAGTAAAATGGATGGCACTCATTTATCTTTGTAGATGGATTTCTTTTTATATGGACATCCATGATTAGTTGTTTGCGGTTAATGAGTTTTGTGCAAGTACAAAAGGAAGAAAAAGAAAATTTGAGGATGATGCTCATAGTGAAGAAAGTCTAAGAGAGAATCTGCATTGTAAATCACTTTCTCCATCATGATGATCCATGGTTAGCCGAAACCACTTTTGCGTGAGGCTCGTGGTCAGATGAAACAACTTGTATACGAAGTTTTTGGTTAGCCAAAAACAACTTGGTTTGATGGTTCGTGGACATTCAAAATGACTTGAGCATTGTAATGGTTAGGGGTAAGCCAAAAAATCCTAGATGATTTATAATAAGGGGAAGCAAGTGAAATGAAGCAGCACATTGAAACTCAACGATATAAAGATAGAAGCTAAAGATGACGACAAAGACCTAACTAGATAAATATTAATACAAGTACTCCTTAAGGAAGAGTGTTGGAATATTTACTCTTACTTGTACTAACAATTTCCAAGGAATTATGTTTCACAATGTATTTTATTATTAAAAGGTAGAGATAATTGAGTGAGATTCTCTTTAACAAATTTTCCTAGTTTAATGTGTAGTTGAGATATATGTGGTTAAGATAGTACCACTAATTTACTATAAAATCAATGAACATGGTTTTGTGTATGAAACAGTATTTCTATATTTTTATTTTTAATTTCTCTATCATTATTATATATTAGTTGGATCCACATTTGGTATTAACTAACTAAAATGAAAATTAATTTCCTTTAACTTTTTAGTTTTAAAAAATAATTAATTAATATTATATAAAATCAATGAACATGGTTTTGTGTATGAAATAATATTTCTATATTTTTATTTTCTCTACCATTATTATATATTAGTTAGATCCACTAGTGTTAACTAACTAGAATGAAAAGTAAGTTCCTTTAACTTTTTAGTTTTAAAAATTAATTAATTAATATTATAAATGAAATAGATTATTATGTTCACGTTAATTAACTAACTAGAATGAAAACTAAGTTTTTTTTCTTTTTAGTTTTCAATAGACAAGTAACTTATATATATATATATATATATATATATATATATATATATACTAGTTATTTTAGCTATTAATAAAATTGTTGAGTGGAGAGGGTCCTATACATTAATTTGATTTCTGACCTAGTTGTGACCTTAAAAATAAATTATTATTATTATAATTCTGATATATTAGTATCATCATGCTAATTAAGTTGAATGAAAAGTAAGTTTTTTTAATTTTTATTTTAAATGGATTAATTATATATAAACTGATATATTATTATATTGAATTTATGATTTTGAAAGTTAAAACAAAACTTAACTAGATCATGATAGTTATCAAGTTATTAAATTTTGATGTAATTTAAAAATTTAAATAAATTTGTGTTTCCTAAAATATTAGTTACAATAGATTTATACTAACTTATTTTAATAATTTATAATTTCACACATTTAATG
>JZKD02S1121823.1:147967-159054 GCA_000966675.3 Picea glauca | reverse complement strand
CACTATGGAGCTCGTGAGAATTTGTTCTTATTTTAGCAATGCTTATTTTTTTCTTTACACTTGGCAAAACAGATAGATAATTTTGATCTTCTAGATTAGGGTTGATTACATCTTTGTAATACCTTAATTTTATTTTTCCCTCTAGCTCTTTATCACACCACATTTTTTCCTTAAATTTTGATTTTACATTTTTTTTAATAGTATATTTATTCAGTAAAATGGTTTCTTTCATTATTCCCCAATAGTTTAGCCAAGATTGGGTGTCTTTATGCCATCCTTGCTTGAGTCGATGGTGGTTATGACTTGATTTGAAAACAATTTTAGGTAGCCTCTTGTCTTCCATGTTGTTTAATTTGTGAAGAATTTTAATAACCTTCCTTTATAAACAATATATTTGATTTTTTATATTTTTGTTTAAACATTATCAAAAACATCTTCCAATTTTTTTTTTATAAGCATATAAATTCTTTAATGTTTATTAGTGTATATGAATTGTACATCTTCTATATATTAATGTTAAACCAAATTAAATATAAATATTTTATCGCACAATCATTAAATTTAGAAGTATATTATTTTCATGAAAATATGTAAATCATAAAACAACATCAAAACTCTTTCATATAATATTGATAACATAAAAACTAAACAATGTAATATTGACAATAACTATGAAAAAAAAAATCAAGTTATTTATAGAATGGTGTCATTTTAAATAATCCTTCAACTTCAAAACCATACCAACAACGTTTTTTTGAAGTGAAGATTAAAATCCATAAAAATTCACAAGTATAAATATTAATTAAATTTTAAAGAAATATTAATTAAATTTATAAACAATTTATTCATAAAATAAAATCATAATATAAATAAAGAATAAAAAAAATGTGTTCAATAAATAATACATTACATAAGACAAGAAAATATTATTTTGATAAATAAAATAGTATAATTAATAAAAATATTAAAATTAATGAAAATATAACTTTACATTTCTATAATTTAAAATATTAAATATAATTGTTATATAAAATATTAAATAATTTATAATATATATAATATGTAAAAACCATTGTTATATAAACTTCTTCATATTATATCTTTGAATCATAAAACCACAACCACTTGTTTCATAATTAAAATTGTAGATTCTTCAAAACAATATTCTCAAAATGTTTCACAATAAAAAGATTTCGGTAGAGTTTCTTAGGAAACACAAAGGAACATAGAGAATAAGGAAAATTTCTGGATTCAAAACTCAGTGGATGACTCGATTTTCTCAAAAATCAAAGGCACTGTTACTTCAAAACATGCCTAGGACATCCTTAAATCATCCTATCAAGGAAATGACAGGGTCAAAATAGTCAAGCTGCATACCTTGAGGATGTATTTTGAGACTTTAGAAATGACAGAGTCTGAAAACCTTGATAATTTTATGACGAGACTCATGAGAATTGTAAACTACATCATATTGACTGGTGAATCCATCAATGATCAAAGAATCGTTGAGAAAGTCATCAGAAGTCTACCAAAGAAATTTGAAATGGTTGTTACAGTCATCCTTGAATCAAAGTATTTATCAATTTTTTCAACATATGAATTAATGGGCTCTCTATTGACAAATGAGACCAGACTACATCTTCAAGATGAGTCAATAGACAATGCCTTCAAGACTCAATTCTTCTTCATTAGAGGCATAGGTCACCAAGGAAGAGGGAGAATTCCAAGTAACCATCACTCAAGTGAAGGTCACAAAAAACATAACCAGAATCAAAATTTCCAAGGTCAGAGACAACAGAACCAGAATCAAAATTTCTAGCCTCAAAGAGGCAGAGGGAGAAGATCAAATGGAAAATCAAGCATACAATGCTATTACTGCAAAAAGTATGGGCACTATGGATCTGAATTCTGGAAGAAGAAAGAAGATCATCTTTCAGGAAGAGCAGATGTCTCAAATCATGAAGCAGAAACCTCCGATGGTATGTTTCTCTCATGGCACAAGACTGAAGAACAACACAAAGATCTTTGGTTATTGGAAAGTGGATGTAGCAATCAAATGCGAGGTAACAAATATTTACTTTCATTCATTGATTCTTCTATTTCATCTGATATTACACTTGGGAATGATTCCTTAGTCAAATTTCAAGGAAAAGGAACTATACTTATTCTTAGTAAACAAAATGTAAAGAAAGACACAAACAATGTCTATCATGTTCCAGATCTGAAACATAATTTGTTAAGTGTAGGACAACTAATTGAACATGGATATAAGGTAATTTTTGAAGGAGCATCATGTAGGATGTATGATAAAACCCCCAACAGAAAATTTATTTCTGAAATCCACATGACTAGGAATAAAATGTTTCCCCTGGCCCTTAGAACTGTAAATGTGATCCAATCATATGCACAAAGTTCATCCACGCCCAATGAAACTATGGTTTGGCATGCAATATTTGTACATCTACCCTTTCAGAGTCTAAGCCTTCTACAAAAGAAGTCCATGGTCAAAGGTCTACCTGTCTTCAAAGAGAAAAATCCCCCATGTGATTCTTGCATTCTTCGAAAACATAAGAGAACTAGTTTTCCACAGTCCTCCACTCAAGCCAAAAAACACTTAGAGGTGGTTCACACTGAACTATGTGGACCAATGCAAACAAATTCAATAGGTGGTAACATTTATTTTTTAATGTTTATTGATGACTTTTGAAGGAAAATTTGGATCTATTTTCTCAGACTTATTTCCTCAGACACAAGTCTGAAACCTTTGCAAAGCTCAAAGAATTCAAGGGTGAAGCTGAAAAATAGAGTGGTAAATATGTGAAGACTCTCAGGTCATATGGAGGAGGAGAATACAACTCCAAATAATTTGAAAATTTCCACAAATCACAAGGCATCGTCATGCAAACTACAACCAGGTATACTCCACAACAAAATGGAGTGGCTGAAAGAAAAAATCAGACAATAATAAACATGGAAAGAAGCCTTCTCAGAGAGAAATGTATGTCAAATCTATTTTGGGTTCAAGCAGTAGCATGCTCAGTTTATCTCATGAATCATCTCCAACCACCAGTCTCAAGATGAAGGTTCCTCAAGAAGCATGGGGTGGGACAAAGCTAAATTTTTCTCATATAAGGACATTTGGATGCATATAATTCGCTCACATACCTTCTGAATTGAGGAAGAAACTTGATGATAGAAGTGAGAAATGCATCTTTGTTGGCTACAATGATACATCCAAATCCTACAAACTCTACAATCCAATTTCAAAGAAACTAATTCTCAGCAGAAATGTCAAATTTCTTGAAACTCAGTTCTGGAGTGAGTCTGAAAATTGACCTATGGACACACAAAATCCATTGTTGCCACTTCCTGAAAACACAGAAAATTTAGGATAGAAAACACATCATCCTACCCTTCCAATATTGGAGGTACAAGGACAACCTAAAAGTCCTTAGGACAACTCTACTTCAAGCAGAAATTCATCCTCTGATCTTCAAAATTAGAGAACTTGAATTTTCAGAGAAATCCATTAGTAGTTGGATGATATGGATCAACAAAATATTTTTGCATTAATGTCATGTCAACCTGCACCTGCATCTTTTAAAGAGGCAGTTAAAGAGCCCCATAGGATTCAAGACATGAACCAAGAGATTGAATCCATTGAGAAGAAGAAGACATGGGATATTGGTGATCTTCCCATACACAAGAAAAGTATTGGTGTCAAGTGGGTTTACAAAACTAAACTCAATGAAAAGGGGTATATTGAAAAACACAAGGCAAGACTTGTTTCCAAAGGATTCACACAACAACCAAGTATTGATTATGGTGAAAATTTTTCTCCAATAGCAAGGTTGGACACTGTAAGGACTCTCTTATCCATATCAACTCAACACAAATGGAAATTATAACAGATGGATGTTAAGTCATATTTCTTGAATAGTATCTTAGAAGAAGAGGTCTATGTGGATTAGCCACCTAGATTTGAAGTCAAAGAGAAGCCAACTAAAGTGTATCGATTGAAGAAAGCCTTGTATGGCTTAAAGCAAGCTCCAAGAGCTTGGTACAACATAATTGCAACTTACTTGATCAAGAGTGGTTTCAACAGAATTCAAAATGAGCCAACTCTATACACCAAAACAGATCATCAAGGTAAAATTTTGATTATATGTTTATATGTTGATGACATCATATCCATTGGAAATATTGAGTTAACCTGTTTTAATTATTCCATGCAATCTGAGTTTGAGATGACAGATCTTGATATAATGAAATATTTTTTGTGGATTGAGGTTGACCAATCAACCAAAGAGATTTTTTTCTGTCAGCAAACGTATGCAGTAGACATCATCAAAAGATTACACATGAAAGACTGATATCCAACATAAACTCCTATACCCCTAGGCCCAAAATTGAGGAAGCATGATGAAGTCCCTACTATGGATTCTACCATGTAAAAAAAATTATTAAGCAATTTTTTGTATCTTACATCAACTAGGCTTGATATTGTGTATGTAGACAACTTTGTTTCCAGGTTCATGGAATCCCCCAAAGATTCTCACTGGAAGATGGAAAAAAAGATTCTAAGATATGTTGCAAGCACTCTCAATTTTGTATTATGGTACACTCGGTCTGATGATAATCATATCTCCGGTTACAAGACAATGATTTTGCAGGCAACCTAGATGACCGGAAAAGCACCTCAGACATGTTTTTCACCTTGGCACAAACCCTATTTCTTGGGCATCAAAGAAGAAACACATTGTCTGAATATCTTCTGTAGAGGAAGAGTATGTGGATCCAAGAAAATGAGAAAGATATGATTGTCAAAATGTTGTTAGTATAGTATCAGAGAGTAGATTAACTTGGATTGTGTTACAGTAGATATTTTTTTGAATGATTGCTATTGTGTGATTTTTTTTTGTAAACAAGTTCTTTTTTTTTTTAACAAGATGAGATTTACATGTGTGTAGTAATTATTGAATCCCGTGGAATAACAATCATCAATATTTTTTTCCTCTGAAGAGAGAGAAAAGTCAAGCCACCATTAGAGAAGGGGTCACGATCTGCAGGGAGGAGCCTGCACAGGGAATCCCGCCAATGAACTGGAGGTGGGATTTTTTGTATATGCAACACTTGCTAGAGATCACAAGTATTTTTGTGAGCGAGGACACTACCACACAGAGGGAGACAAATAGATCTAAGGATTTATCTCACTAGTTGCATATAATTTCACAGATTCAGGGCAGCAACTCAGATTCCCAGTTCAAATCTTTCACTGTTGATTAGGGGAATGCAATTGACTTCATTTTCCTTATAGCAAGTGAAGGGGAATGGAATTGGTGAGTTTTCTCATGTCTATGAGCTCTTATCCTCTATGTAGGAGGGAACTATATTAGTAACAAATTACTAATTATATCTATGTTGAATTCATTGCTTTATTAGGTGTGTAGAGTGTGAAAGATTTCAATAGCTTGTGTGATTGTGAGTTTTTTTTATGAAGAACTATTCATAGAACACAGTACACACAATTTAAGTTGTTGTTTCTTGACGTACTTCAGTGCCACAAGAACATATCATCGATTTGATTATGTCTAGAGTCTGTCAGAAGTTGGTGGTTATGGTTGTATTTCGTTGTTCCAAGAACAATGATTATGTTCATCTTTGTTTGTTTGTGAGCTTGTGGATGTGAAAAAATGTCAAGTTGTATGATTGACTATCAAAATCTAGAATGTTTTCCTATATAAATGGAAACTAGAGCGATCTATGTATTTCAGAAGATAGAAGTATGTCAATAGGAGGATTCAATATATATATTATATTTCCAAGTATGCCAAGAATCGTCAGTCATTACAAATATGTTATTGATGGTCAGAAGCAATTGTATCTTCAATGGATCAAGTAATCGGAGTAGTCTATACCAGATAGAGATCAGAGTCCAAAAATACTTTTATGTGATTTCAGTATTGTTATTTGTGATGTAAGGGTTAAAAGAGGGTGTTAGAATTAATGCTTACTTTAGAGTTGGTTTAGGTTTGTTAGATCTATCTGGTTGTGAGAGATTTTCTCCAACTATTAGAATCTATTTATGTGTGTAGTTGATATATTCCCTCATAAGTTTGTTCTGTAGTTGAGGGAAAAATTCATATATAAATATGTGTTTGATTGAATAATAATAGATACCTAGAATAATTTTTTGGTATTTATACAATATGACTACTCTCCTAATTTCTAAGTAAAGATTCCTTCTCTAACCATGATAGATATGGAATTATTAATGGAAATTATGATGAAGAGAGGGAATTTATACCACTGATTATGGAATATTGAATTTCATCTATGTAACTCTTTAAGGATTTCTACCAAACTATAGGATACTAGTTTTATTAGTAAGAATTTAGACTTTAGCCTAATGAGTGATGCATCCTGGCTTGACACAGGGAGCCATCCAAGACCCCTCATATAAGCAGAGGGAAAATATAAAAGAAGGAAATGAAAAAAAAAACTCTATAGTTGAGAAGTATAAATTTGGGTTCAAATACCAAATTAAATAATTTTGGAAATGGGAGAGAAGAAAATTGTAGGAAGTTTTATTGGTAAAAAGAAGTCTTGTGAATGTTTAAAGAATTGAACAAGGTTAAACTTCAAACATACTGCAAGACACACACTCCACATATTGACCCTAGCTAAGTAATGGCTAATGTGTTTTTTAAAGATAACAGAAGAGATAAACAAGGTTCTACAAAGGAGATGGAAGTGGGGCTCCCAAACGTTTTTCTTGAATAAGTGGCATGTCGAATTTGAAGTTAGAATGACATGAGTGGACATTGTACCAATATGTGTTTGAATATTAGGGATACAGTATGATGTTCAAAGGATGTTTTTGATGGAAAAGGGAACTCCCTTGGGAAATTTTATGAAGTTTGTTTATGTTTCTCATACATTTATTACATTGGGAGGGAAAGAATGTTGGTAGGTCTTCAAACAAGTAAATAATTAGAATAGGAATTGGTTATCGAAATAGGTCATGATTGTTTTCATGTAGCTATCAATTGCGTTGGCATACCCTTCATATTTTGGCTTTGCAATAGCTATGGGCACAACGCAATGGGATAAAATTTACTTGATCAGAGAAAGGTGTGGGATATTAATGGAATCCCCTCAGAAAATTACAAGGATAGACATTATTAAGGAAAATAGGAAAATAAAAGTTACCCATTTGTGATAAGCTAGTGGCCTAGATGAGAATCCCTTGGCCTTGGGTATTCAAAAGGAATATATTCTAGATGTTTTCAATTATAACAAGGAAAGCACTCATCTCATGGGTAAGTGTTTTCGATTAAATTACCCTTATAAAGGAAATATTTCAAAAAAATAGTTTTTGACACTTGGGAGTTAGAGGTAGAGATATAAAGGCCTTGGATTCCATCATTGAATCCTTGCCTAGATTTTTAAGCATAAAAAATCATGTGTCCCCAACCTTAAACCCTCTACTAGTGATAGATAAGGCTTAAGTAGAAGACGAATCCTAGGTGGGGAATTATGAAAACCCTAACTTCGATTTTTAGGTAGGGAAGAAGAAGCATAGGTGGGGACTTATGAAAACCCTAACTTGGATATTGAGGTAGGGAAGAATTCCAATGATTTTTTTCATCTAGAAATACTCCAAACATAAACTTCAAATGACAACAAAAGGAGACCTTGATTTCCTATGGAATAGGGGGAGGGGGATTAGGTTTTTTTTTATGAGAAAAACAAAAAGACAAAAGAAAGAAGAATAAGAACTTATAATTCCATGACAGATAAAAAATCATATATATTGGTTATATGTGGGGAAAAAGTATATATAATTGGGGATATTAGAGAATCCTCTACTTGTGAGGAACTTCAATGATATTCCTAACCCTCGACTACAAAAACATAGCCAATACCTTTAAGAAATTGGTCATCGGGAGGTTTTTATAGACATTAAAACCCTTTATTATACTCCTTTAGGAAACAATGAAAAATGGGGAAAAGGTTATTCATGAACTCTCAAAATTTATGATTGGGTGGGAGGTCAATTACATCAATGATATTGGGAGATCCAGTGAAAGTATTACAGAGTGGTAGCTTGGTTCTCTTTTACCCTCTATAACTCCTCGGCCTTTCCAACAAGGATATGAGTATAATTTTTTTCATTTGATATGAAGAAAGAAATATATATCCTAAACATTTATGGTCCTTACTCAGATAGAGTTGAAGACTATAACAAATTTTTTGATATGAAGTGTATCCAGAGAAACGTTGTGGTGATAAGGAAAGGCATAAACTTTACATTAGGAGATTCAAAAATTTAGGGACCTACTTCCAACATGGATTGTCTATCAAGGTTTTTTATAAGAAAGTTATAAGCTATGGGCTTGTTGGATATTGAACCAAAAAAACCAATTCCATCCTAGAGAAACAAGAGAACGGGGGTAGAAAAAATAGCAAAGAGGCTAGAGTGATTTCTAATATATAAAGGATTCCCAAAAGAAGTTAATTGTCTGAGACAATGGGGAAGGGTACTCAAACCATAACACAATATGTTATCTATGGCCCCAACCCATGCAAAACATCCCACACAATTCAAGTTGAATGTAGAATTGTTAACGGAGGAAGAATTTGTAAAAAATATTAAGGAAGTTTGGAATCCTTATGATGTTTAGATAAGAAAATGTTCCTCCCTTTAAATTCAAAAAGGTAGAATCCCAATTGGATAAGGAAAAATAAACTACAAAAAACATTGTACAACCGGTGTGTGTGTGTGTGTGTGTGTGTGTGTGTGTGTGTGTGTGTTGTTTTGCATTAGGATATTAAACTCCTTACAGCATAATAAAAAACATCACAAATGATACCTCATCATAACTAAAATGACACATAAGAATGAATTAAAATAACTAAAAGTGGCACAATAAACACATAAACAACAACTCAATCAACACATCATCATAAATAATAGCCACACTTAATCAACGCATCATCATAATAAAAAGTGACACAACCAACACATCACGATCGACTGAAGCAATATATAATTGAATGATCAACCATGTCACTGAGCATTAAAATAACTACCCACCCAACCTATCCTGCATGGTTGGGACCTCTAGGACACATAAGCAATGCTCAAGCCCAATATTCATCAAATTGATTTTGACCATTTAAGGTCTGAGGGATGACAACTATTCTGAGGAACAACGAGGTGTCTATATATCACTAAAACCAATAAATTTGAAAATTAACTAGATCAATCAATCAATCCTAATAATCAATTAAACATGGCGCAAGAATAATCAATTACATAACCCATCATCTACCATCATTAATTTCAAGGCACAAGATTAAGCAATTCACAACCAATCATACATCAAGGTTTCATTTCAAGATGAAAGATTATCTAATTACTAAATTTTTTAAACATCACATTATTCCATGGCACAATAAATCAAATTACTAAATCATTGCACATCAACATGATTCCATGGCACAATAAATACAATTACTAAATCATTACACATCAACATGATTTTGTGGTGCAAGGAAATCTGTGTACTTAATCATTTATACATCAACAATATTCCATGGCGCAAATAAATCTAATTACTAAATCATTACACATCAACATTATTCTGCGGTGCAAGGAAATATAAATACTCAATCAACCATACTTCAATATTGTTCGAGACGCAAGAGTAATCTACTTTATTTTAAATGGCGCAAGAGAATATAATTACTTAGTCAATCATAAGTCAACATTATTATATAGGTGAAAGAGAAATCTACATTTTTAGGCTTTAATTTGTAGATACCTTTATTAATTCTAGGACACTGCTTCAATATTGAAAAAGAACGCTTAAAGAACAAGCCTCATGACCGACTTGTATTTTAAGAATCTTGGATCCCTACCGAAATCGTTGCCTTAGTAGTCTTCATTTCAGAACTCACATCTATCTAAAACAATTCGAAGTCTATATCCTATCCATTGCTCTCTCTTGGCATGAAAGTTGAAACTATATGAAGGGATGGGTGTATAATTTAAAGCTAAATAAAAGAGGAATATCACATCCCTATTGCATTTCATAGATCAACGATGTAAATCTTAGATTAAGGATCTAGGTAAATGTCCATGATTTTTAAAATAGTTTAAAACTACTTCACATATAGGATTCTCAATCCAAAAAAACTATTGGAAAAAGAGTACATGGAGTAGATGAAACGTCCAAGAATGATAAGTCCATAATTGTACTGCAATTGAAAAATAATATGTTTTTTTCGAGGTCTTCAAGGGACCATGTCACCAGAGAACCAAAATGTTAAAACATAATCATACTGGAGGGTCAAATAAAGTAAGATTTGACCTTTTCTCATGTCTCCCTCGAATAATGTGTGTGATGGTAAACTTCTAAATTGGATTTTCATAAAATATGAACAAACATCCTAAATAAATTCGCATAAGGAAAGAGAAAGTGTGTAAATAAGAGAAACATTTTGGCGTGTTAGTGAAATTCATTGGCTCAGATTGAAGGAGCATGGCCAATTCTCAGGGTTCTCGAAAATGAAGTACACCAATCCATTAGGTAGAAATCAATGAGGGGGGTGCACAAGGCCACCCAACATCCAACAGAAAGGAGTAAAGGAAGGGAACATGTGCTAGCCCAAATTTTTTCGAGGGCAGTGCAGGGAAAAGGGTGCATGGCCAAATCGCTCAGTACACTAACTTCCTGCCTAGAATTTTTTTTTATAAAAATGCAGTGTTTCCTGGGGTAAGATCACAAGGTAAAAGAACAAATCGCAAGGCGACTTCTTTTGTTAAATCAGGGTTTTTATGCATATGTTTAATAATATTAATGATGAGATGTGATTGACATTGCTATGATCCCTGGGACTAATGAGCCCATGGAGGGCGTAGCTTTTGATGGGCATGACCATGCCTGACGGAAAGGTACCATTGGGACCGGTACACATGGGGAGATGATTAGTTCGGACCTCCATGGGGCTGAAGAGCCCACCAGATGGATGTTGAGACCCCATCAGGGGGCAGAGATGGGACGGTGGTTGATCAGAGT
>JZKD02S1121823.1:113666-147917 GCA_000966675.3 Picea glauca | reverse complement strand
TATAAAAATGCAGTGTTTCCTGGGGTAAGATCACAAGGTAAAAGAACAAATCGCAAGGCGACTTCTTTTGTTAAAAAGGGAAAGGTAATATTATGGAGAGGGATGGACTAGCTACTTTGAAGCAAGCTAGTGGCAAATGAAATGGAGGGAGCACGCATGATATTCCTCGACTCTACTCCCTGAGCCATTATAATATCTTTCTATCTTCAATTCTTCCTCTGGATACCACTCCTATGTTCGGTCTGAGGTAAGGAGGCCACTTCTTGAAGGCACTAGACTGAACTGGCTTAGGAAAATACCAACCCGTGATCATTGTTAAGAAATCAATCACATTGAAAATCGAAGCCCTTCCGATTGTTCCTTTGCATGCAGTTAGATTTGTCTCTTTCTATGGAGATAAGAAAACAAGGAAGGAGAGAACACCACAACAAGGAACTTGTACGCTAGTTATAATCTGGTGAATGGTAGTTGTGTGTTGTGTGGTGGGGATCGCTAACACTGTGATCCCCACCCCAACGGGTTAGCGATCCAGCTGGGCCTATAATCTCAAGTTCTCGTATATGATCGATATCTGCAGAGGTTGTTGAGTGAGAATGTTGGGTAAATGCACCAACAACATGGAAATTTTTCTTATTAAAAATGCAGAGGTTTTTTGAGAGAAATCACAAGGTACATGCACCAAAAGCATGGAAATTTTTCATAAAAAAGCACAGAGGTTTTCTGAGTGAAAGTGCATGGTAGATGCACCCAACACATGGAAAATTTTCTTAATAAAAACGTAGAGGTTTTCTGAGTGAAAGTGTAGGGTAGATGCACCCAACACATGGAAATTTTTATTTTTATAAAATGAAGAGGTAAATCCATTTAGGAATCGCAATCCAGTTCAAGTAAAATGCAGAGATAAATCCATTAAGGAATCACAATCTCGTTCAAGTAAAATGAAGAGACAAATCCAATAAGGAATCACAATCTAGTTGAAGTAAAATGCAGAGATAAATCCATTAAAGAATCACAATCTAGTTCAAGTAAAACACAGATATAAATCCATTAAGGAATCACAATCGAGTTCAAGTAAAACACAGATATAAATCCAATAAGGAATCAAAATCTAGTTCAAGTAAAACACAGAGATAAATCCATTAAGGATTCACAATCTAACTTTCGACACAGGTACACTGTCTACCTCAACAAAGAAATTGAACATAGTAGCTATCCTAAAAAGTAAATTACTTTCCATATCGATCATCCAAGTTCATGCAACCCAATAAGAAGACACCAAGAATCACGAAAACAAGAGAAACAAATAATCATCGCAAGGTAAATGAACAAAACGCATGGCAATTTCCTTTTATAAAACACAGAGGTAATAAATCGCAGAAGATACATTTTTTTATAAAATTGTAGAGGAAGCATTCGGTAGTCACAAAGGATTCACAAGGAAATCAATCAATAGACTATTTCAAATTTTTATTATTATGTTTACAATCACAACTTCACAAAAATATTCAACCTTAATATACGATTGGTTTAAAAATTACAAATTGAAATTTAATTACTGTAACTATCGAAGATGTGCTTGATGGCGATCCTTGGAAGTTGGCCTTCCCTTCCTTTATCCACTTGCTAACCGTTGAGACTTCATCAATACCTCCCATCTAATGCTAGGGGTACTTTTCTTCCACCTTAGCCCCCCGAGCCGCAAAGGGGCCACACACACACACCACTATAAATCCTCTAGCTCCTAGCTCGCCTCACAAGGTAGAGCCACCACTCTCTCTCAAGTTGGGTATCCCAACTCTCACAAGTAAAACCATTCAAAATTTCTACAGCATAACGTTACCCATAACCAATGATGATCCATTCCTCATATAGGTCATTTGTTTTATAGGATTTTTCTTAACGACATATTCAATTTCACATTTAATTCATTTTTCAAATAATTAATTAATGATTATCTCCACCATACACTTGTCACCCTCTACATAAGTTCCATAAAAAAATTCCATTATTTAATTTAATACAAGTCAATTTCCCTCACCCTTCTTGAAAGTGCTCCTTAAATCACTCCTAGTTATCTCTTTGTTCCCCTTATTTCCAATTAATGATTGACACCTTTCTAAATCCGACTTGAGTTAAAATAGGGATCTTTTCCTAGTTAGACTAGTGTTAACTAGACTCTAGATTCATTTCTATGTGTACCCATTCCTTTAGCTTTATTCCATTCTTACTTTAAATTCCAATTCGGTTATTACTTTCACATACGTGTATTTAATCAATCTTTATATTTATTTTATTTTCCTTGAATTCTTAAATTTATTTAGTTCATCCCCTCATTATTTAATTTATAAATTTATTTTTTTAGTCTTATTACTAACTTAGACTTAGAATTAATTAAATTTTTAATTGCAAAGGCTTAGACTCTTATAGGGATTATGATTAATAAATTTAATCCTTAATTAATTAATTAATTAATTGATCAAGAAATGTTCAATATTTTACAAGGTCAATTATTTTCTCATGGTTTTCTAGGCCACCTATATTCATTGAGTCAAATTGTATTTACGTGACATGCCCTTCAAGATGCACTCCATTCTCCAAGGGTTCCACGTGCCTTTTATTAAATTTTTAATTACGTGACGCTCCCTTCAAGACACACTCCATGCTCCAAGGGTGCCACTCGCCTTTGATTGGTTTTGATATTTTTCCAACCCCTGGAGTCAGCACTCCATTCGGACAACCTTGTGAGATACTAAGGGATTCTAAGGAATAACTACCCTACCTTATTGCACACCTCTTAGAAATCTTCATGGGTAACTATCTCAATCTTCCCTCAGGACATCATGGACCTCTTGAACTAGGTAATTGTTAACATACAATTTGAGCCACGAAGGGAGTGCTAATAGGATGTGGCAGGTACATTGCCACACCCCTCCCTCAATATATGGTCTATTTGCATGGCCCCTTTACTCCTTATGTGAGTCAGATTAGCTGGCAATATTCAGCCTTCATCCATCAAAGAAACACTATCAATGATCCATAAACAACATCATAATATAATTGATCATATGTCAAATATACATAAATGAAATACTCAAACCAATACAATTCACTCCCTGACTCAATATAGAGTCCAAGGAGGTCCATTGATGCCATCGACATCCACAATTTGTCAAGTGTCCTGCACACTCAGGGGAAACTCGTCAATAGCATATGTCAATACAAGATATCAAAACAACATAAATCATAATCCATCAACATCATCATAAGAATCCATAAGAGAAACATATAACCATATACTATAACTGGATCACTTGCATGCAAGTGTCCTCAAATAATAAGTCAATAACATATGCTCTCAAGAGAGGGATGTTACATACACCCCCTCTTGTTTTAAACTTTTTCATGAAGTTGTAAAGTATATAAAATGTAGTAAATAAAGAATCTAACAAGATGTATATGTCTAAACTATAAAAAAAAATAGGAAAATTGTTGGCACATATCATATGCGTCCTCCCAGGTAGTCGATTGTGGACTATAATTGTCCCATTGGACCTTGACCTGATCGAATGTTCTATGTCGTAGTTGTCGAATGAGATGGTACAGAATGTGGATTGGCTACGCCATGAGTTCACCCTCATCCGACACCTGCAAGGAACTCATGCCAATCACATGTGTAGCATCACTAACATAATGTCTCAAAAAAGATACATGAAAAACATCGTGCATACGCCTCAAAGAATCAAGAAAGGATATTTCATAGGACACGGATCCCTTATTTTCCACAACTTTGGAAGGTCCAAAAAATCTAGGAGAGAGTTTATCACCCTTTCCAAACTTGATCAATTTCTTGTGCAGTTTCACCCACAAGAAAACTCGGTCTCCTACATCATAATTATGGTCAACGTGATGCACATTAGCATAACTCTTCTATCAGTCTTGCGATTATTTAATCCTTTGTCTTATCATTGAAATTTGTTCTTCCATTGCTTGATTCACTTCTAGTCCTACCAGGAACCTATCCTCAAATTGATCCCAACTAAATGGTGTCCAACACCGTCTCCCATAAAGAAAATCAAATGGGACCATCTCAATGGTACCTTGATAGTTTTTTTTGTACGCAAACTCTACAAGTGGAAAAAACTCTTCCTAATTCTTTTTTTGGTCCATCACGTACATACACAACATATCTTCCAAAATTTGGTTCGTTCTTTCTGTCTGCCCATCTATCTCAGGGTGATATGTTGTACTAAAGTTCAGTTGTGTCCCCAAGGCCTCTTGGAAACGGGTCCAAAAACATTATTTAAACATTGATCCTCTATTGGATATGATCCTTTTAGGCACACCATTTAATCTCACAATCTCGTTGATAAAAACTCTAGATATGTATGGTGCTTGATCTATCGTGCGCACAGGAATACAATGTGCACTCTTCGCCAGAGTGTCAACTATCACAAAATTTGAGTCGTGTCTCCTTTCCTTCAGTGGAAATCCAATAATAAAGTCCATCAAAATGACCTCCCATTTCGATTCTGGAATAGTGTGTGGCTGTATTAATCTTGTCGGATTTCTATGTTCAACCTTCCCTTGCTGACATTCTAGATATTTCTCCACATAGCTAACTATGTTCGACTTCATTCCTTTCCAGAAGAATAAGGGCTTAAGGTTCACCCTCATCTTTGTGACTCCTCAATAATCCATGTACACTACTCTATGAGCTTCGTTTAAGATCAAAATTCTCAATTTTTCATTAGGCAGTATGTAAATCTAGTTATTATACCTCATCAATCTGTCATTTTCCAATGTATATCCTTCAAACTTTGGTACCAACATGGTGTTTTGTTCGATATTTTCCTTAACCTCTTTATACTAGTCATCATCAAATTGTATAGTTAGAATATTTTCTCGAAGATTCATCTGAAGAGGTATCATCAAGAATATGCATGGTCTCCTACTCAATGCATATGCCACTTTGTTCATCATTCCTTTTATGTAAGTAATCTCAAAATCATTTTCGCTAAGCAATTTCGACCAATGCCTTTGTCGCATGTTCAAGTTGCTTTGCATAAAAATGTGTTGCAAACCGTAGTGGTCTTCTTTTAGTTCGTATTTGTTTCCAATAAGATAGTGTCTCCACACTCTCATGGCATACACAATGGCCAATAACTCCAAATCAAGCATCACGTAGTTCTCCTCATGCTTTCATAATTTCCTTGAGATATAAGCGATTACTCGATTGTCTTGCATCAAGAATCTTCCTAAGCCTTCCTTGGATGCATCCGTGCATACCAATAATTCCTTGTCCATGTAGGGGAATTTTAGTAGTGGCACTCTCGTCAACAACTCCTTGAGCCTTCGAAATGCTTTCGTGCATTTCTCGGTCCATACAAACTTCTTTTTTTTCTTCTGCAATTTCATGATCATATTTTCTATCTTTAAAAACCTTCGACGAACCATTGATAATATCTTGCTAAACCCATAAAGCTACGTACTTCTAGTATTTTCATTAACACAAGAAAATTCCATGATTTCCTCTACATTCATTGGATCCACAATGATTCCTTCGTCGAAGATAACATGCCCTAAGTAATGAATCCTCGATTGATAAAAAGAGCATTTCGATAGTTTCCCGTATAATTTGTTTTCTTGTAAACATTGTAGTACCAAGCACAAATGTTCATCATGTTCTTCTCTCATCCGAGAATATAGCAATATGTCATCAATGAACACTTGAAAAAATGTGTCCAAGTATTTAAGGAACACCCCATTCATCAAGCTCTTGAATACCACTCGGGTGTTTATCAGTCCAAATGGTAAAATGGTAAACTAGTAATGTCCAAACTTTGTCTTGAATGTGGTCTTAGGAATCTCTTCCTCCTTGATCCGTAACTGGTGATATCATCTTCTCAAGTTGATATTTAAAAACACAGTCGTGCCCTTAATTTTTTCAAACAAATCGTCTATTATTGGAAAGGAATATTGGTTCTTGATCATTTCCTTGTTCAATTGACAGTAGTCAATACAGAGTCTCCACGACCCATCCTTATTTCTTATGAAAATAATAGGCGCACCCCAATGTGATAGACTTGGGAATATAAGTACTAGGTCCAACAACTCCTTCAATTTCATTTTCAACTCATGTAACTCAGGTGTCGACATCCGATAAGGTGTTCTTTCTATTGGTTCAGTTAAAGGTTTCAAGTCGATTGTAAACCCCAGCTCTCTTTTGGGTGGAAAACCTAGTAACTCTTCTAGGAACACGTCCGCAAAATTTCGTACTACCCAAAGGTTTTCTAATCCTTCCACCACACCCTTGTCATTCAGTGCTAAAATTTCATATAGCTTTAATCCTTTGCGCATGCTTTTTTATAACCATAGGCATGAAATGAACCTCATGCACACTCCTTGGTTTCTTCCCACAATCACTCTTCTCTTTCCCTCATGATCGATCAAACTCAATCATTTTTTCTTACAGTTGAGTATCACATCATGCAATTCCAACCAGTCCATACCGATCATGTTGTCATAAGATCCTAAGATCGTGACATATGGGTCGGATGTCATTACAAAATATCCCAAGTTAATGTGACATTCCAAAACTCTTACCCTAACATTTTTTTTGGCACCCGAAGCCATTTCTACTTATCTAAACTCATCTTGCTCGACTACCTTTACCTTAATTCTCTTCAACACTTCACCATAAATAAATCTCTCTTTAGCACCAGGATCTATCAAAATACTAAAATTTTGGAGGTTGATGGTCTCTGAAGTCTCGAGCAAAGTGGACTGGTGCTCGACCTAGTGATTATTTACCACTGCATGAATCCAGTGAGCCTTGACCAAATCTCCAACTGTAGTATTTCCAGCTGACCTGGATGATATATCCCTCTCCACCAGACATTCAGGCTAGTAATGTGGCTCTCTACATGTCGAACATCTGGTCTTCGGTCTAGTTCTCCTGGTCCCCGAAGTAGGAGTTGTTGGCCTACCAGCATGAAATCATGGTATGTTCTATTGAGCATGCCTAAACTATTATTGTTGTGGGCGACGTTGTTGCTAATGTTGTAGTCCTCTATAGGGATTCCTCTGTTGAGGAGATGGTCATTGTGGTGTCATGAATGTGGATCCTCTCAACATATCTCGATATGTTGATGCATGTTTGTCTGGTGTTTGATGCTCTTGCGCACCTACCATCGTCTCCCCATTCCGTCTTGCATGAGTCTTTCCCTGACCACCGCTGGTCAAGTCTTCCTCTACTATGAGGGCCTTCTAGATTGCATCATGCAACATTTGTGGCATTAATATCCTCACCTTCACACGAATGTTGAATTTAAGTCCAAACAAAAACTTATTGAACTTTAGCTTCTCCGTGTTCAGATCTGGAGCATACCTAAGAAACTCCATGAATCAGGACTCATACTCTGGCACCGTACGACCACCTTGTCATAAGGCGTTAAAATCATTGAGCTAGCACTCAATGAATTCCTCTGATAAATAACTCTCGTGGAACCGCTCCTCGAAACATTTCCATGAAACATCTTCGATGACCATGTTCAGTTGTGGTAGGATCATCTTCCACCATAGAAGAGCGCTCCCCTCCAACTGAAATACCGCCATGAAAAATTTCATGTTGGAGGTGTAGTCACGAAGTTTGAATCACATCACCATGTTATCCAACCATGCCTCAATGGTTGCATCATTCGTGGAACCCATGAACTCGAGAAACTTGACCTTCTTGAGTTCTCTGTGAATGTTACCACTGCCATCTAGAGTGCATTGTGGACACTCAGGGGGTACAAGCGCCCTGGCCTCATCTCTATCTAGTCAGTTAATAAATGCCTCTGACATCCTCTGAAAGGACCTCATCAACCCAACCGCATCCCCCACATCAATATTCTCTTTTCCAATGACCTTCTCTTCTCCTTGGGGGTTAGACCCCTCTGGCATGGATTCTATTGTAGGCATCACACATCCTCTCCTAGCGCCACGTTTTATGCCTCCACAACGTCCTCTAACCATGTTACCTGTAGGGACATAGTTCAATATTAATTAGCGATAATTTTTTAATCAATTTTTTAATACAGTGGAAGGTGTAATGATCCCAAGTTGTGGGGTTGAACCCTCTCTAAACCACATGTAATAGACCCTCCATTACGACCCCAACCAATAATTTTATTTTTTTTGGTTTTGCATTACGTTATTAAAATCATTCCAACATAATAAACAACATCACAAATGATACCTCATCATAACTAAAACAACACATAAGTATGCATTAAAATAACTAAAAGTGGCACAATCAACACCTAAACAATGACTCAATCAACACATCATCATAACTAATAGCCGCACTTAATCAACGCATCATCATAATAAACAACGACACAACTAACACATCACAATCGACTGAAGAAATATACAATTCTATGATGAACCATGTCATTGAGGATTAAAAGAACTACCCTCCCAACCTATCCTGCATGGTTAGGACCTCCAGGATGCATAAGCAATGCTCAAGCATAGGATTCATCCGATTGATTTTGAACATTTAAGGTCTCAATGCTGGCGACTGTTTTGAGGAACAAGGTGTCTAAATCCTGCTAAAACCAATGAAGTCGACAATCAACTATATAAATCAATCAATCATAATCATCAAACAAACATGGCGCAAGAGTAATCAATTACATAACCCATCATCTACCAACATTAATTTCAAAGCGCAAGATTAAACAATTTAGAACCGATAATACATCAACGTTTAATTTCAATATGCAAGATTATCTAATTACTAAATCATTTATACATCACATTATTCCATGGCGCAATATATCCAATCACTAAATCATTACACATCAACGTGATTCCATGGAAAAATAAATCCAATTACTAAATCATTACACATCAACAAGATTCTGTGGTGCGAGGAAATATGTGTACTTAATCATTTATACATCAACAATATTCCATGTCACAAATAAATCTAATTATTAAATCGTTACACATAAACATTATTTTGTGGCACAAGGAAATCTAAATACTCAATCAACCATACTTCAATATTGTTTGAGGCACAAGAGGAATCTACTTTATTTTAAATGGCGTAAGAGAATATAATTACTCATTCAATCATAAGTCATCATTATTCTATAGGTTCAAGAGAAATATACATTTGTAGGATTTAATTTGCAAATACCTTTAATAATTCTAGGACAGTGCTTCAATATTGAAAAAAAACTCTTAAAGCACAAGCCCCATGATCTACGTGTATTTTAAGAATCTTGGATCCCTACCTAAATCTCTGCATTAGTAGGCCTCATTTCAGAACTCACATCTATCTAAAAAAAATTGAAGTCTATATCCTATCAGTTTCTGTCTCTTCACATGAAAGTTGAAACTATATGAAGGGATGTGTCTATAAATTAAAGCGAAATAAAAGAGGAATATCACATTCATATTGCATTTGATAGATCAACGACGTAAATCTCAGATTAAGGATCTAGGTAAATGTACTTGATTTTTAAAATAGTTTAAAACTACTTCACATATAGGATTATAAATCCAAGCAAACTATTGTAAAAAGAGTACATGGAATAGATGAAATGCCCAGGAATGCTAAGTCCAGAATTGAACTGAAACTGAAAAACAATATGTTTTTTTTTAGGTCTTCAAGGGGCCATATAACTAAAAAACCAAAATGTTAAAACATAAGTATACTGAAATAAAGTAACATTTGACCTTTTATCGTGTCTCCCTCCAATATTGTGTGTGATGGTAAACTTCTAAATTGGATTTTCATAAAATATGAACAAACATCCTAAATAAATTTGCATAAGTGTTATAGCAAGATTTGCCTCACCTTATGCAATCTTGCACAGAAGGTCTTTTTCGATTTCCCCATGCAGAGTTATCATCCCTGTTTGTAAATCCCATAGATAAAAATACATATTTTCCCACATGTACGCACCTTGCCTACTATACAACATGCGTATACGCATGATGCACCACTACAACCTACGTACATCGGGATTTATGCTCAAAAATGAAAATTAATGTCAGGTTTCCATGTCACAACAGGAGATCTATGATTCTTGGCCTTCCATATATTTGAAACGTTTCGACTCGGCCCTTCAGTTTCGTTTGAAGGCTATAAATGGGCCAATTTTGAGCTATGGAAAGGAGGAGAAACAATTCAACTTTGAGAGAAAATTTACTCTGAAGAAATTATTTACGTCATATTGAGTCTGCATCCCTCTGTCCTTTAAGTCTGAACACAGTGTTCAACCCCCAAGCTCTTCCTTTATTGATTGAGAACCTCATTGTTTCTCTTTAATGAGTTTTCCTTTGGTGGAGGATTGAAGTGGTGGAGGCCCGTCTGGAAGGAACTTGGTTTCTCGGTTTTGAACCGTGCTGACACAGAAGTCTGTAACATTTTCACTTATCTTGATCATATGTTAATAGAAATACTCTTTTCCCATCCAATTGATATCTTGCAAATATTTGAATTATTATTACATGGGCGTATTTGTCATGTTTATTAATGTATTATGCTATTGAATGTGCTAACATCATTTATTATCACTATATGCTTTCTCTTCGTGGTTGTTGAGGACTAGTTGCAGGTATATTGCTTTGGGTCAAGTGCTCAACGGTGGACTTCATTGAACATCTAAACGAGTTAGGCATTTTATCTTGTCCTACTGGAATATTTGTTTACATAGAATACTTAAGAATAGAGTTGATTTATGCAGTCATTTCCATATGTTGTGGTTTACCCTGTCCATAGAGAGTTTTTTCTCATAAAAATAAGGAAAGAGAATGTGTGTAAATAAGAGAAAAGTTTCAAGTCGTTAGTGTAATTCATTGGATCAGATTGAAGGAGCATGGCCAATTATCAGGGTTCTGGAAAATGAAGTACATCAATCCATCAGGTGGTGATTAGTGAGGGGGGCGCACAAGGCCACCCAAGCTCCAACAGAAAGGAGTAAACGAAGGATGCAAGTGCCGACCAAAATTCTGTCAAGGGAAGTGCAGGGAAAAGAGTGCATGTCCAGATAACTTAGTACGCTAGCTTCCTGCCTTAATTTTTTTTATAAAAACGTAGAGGTTGCGTGGGTAATATTACAAGGTAAAAGAACAAATCAGAAGGCAAATTCTTTTGTTAAAAAGGGACCGATAAGATTCTAGAGAGGGATGCACTAACTACTTTGAAGCAAGATAATGGTGGACGAAATGGAGGGAGCACACACAATTTCTCGACTCTACTCCCTGAGTTGTTATATTATCTCTCTATCTTTGGTTCTTCCTCTGAATACAACTCCTACGTCTGTTCTGAGGTAATAAGGTCACTACTTGAAGGCGCCAGAATGAACTGGCTTAGGGAAATCCCAACCCGCAATCATGTTAGGAAATCAACCACATTGACAATCGAATCCCTTCTGATTATTCCTTTGCATGAAGTTAGGTTTGTCTCTTTTTATAGAGATAAAAAAATAAGGAAGGAGAGAACACCACAATGATGAACCCTTACGCTAGTTATAATCTGGTGACTAGTAGTTGTGTGTTGTGTGGTGGGGATCGCTAACACTTAGATCTGCACCACAACATGTTAGCAATCCAGCTGAGATGATCATCTCAAGTGCTAGTATATGATTGATATCTACAGAGGTCGCAGAGTGAGATCACTGGGTAAATTCACCAAAAGCATGGACATTTTTCTTATTAAAAACGTCGGCTTTCTGAGAAAAATCGCTGGGTAGATGCACCAAAGAAATGTCAATTTTTATTAATAAAAATGCAGAGGTTTTATGAGTGAAAGCACAGGGTAGATGCACCCAACGCATGGAAATGTTTCTTAATAAAAATGCAGAGGTTTTATGAGCGAAAGCGCAGTGTGCATGCACCCAACGCATGGAAATTTTTCTTTTTATAAAACACATAGGTAAATCCATTAAGGAATTGCAATCCATTTCAAGTAAAACATAGAGATAAATCCATTAAGGAATAACAATCCAACTCAAGTAAAATGCAGAGATAAATCCATTAATGAATCACAATCCAATTCAAGTAAAACACATAGATAAATCCATTAAGGAATCACAATCGAGTTCAAGTAAATTGCAGAGATAAATCCATTAAGGAATCACAATCCAGTTCAATTACAACGTAGAGATAAATCCATTAAGGAATCACAATCTGGTTCAAGTAAAACACAGAGATAAATCCATTAAGGATTCACAATCCAACTTTCGACAAAAGTACATTGTATACCTCGACAAAAAAACTGAAGATAGTAGTTATCCTAAAGAGGAAATTACCTGCCATATTGATAAGCCTAGTTTATGCAACCCAGTAAACAGACAACAAGAATCACGAAACAAGATAAACAAACAATCATCGCAAGGTAAATTCACAAAACGCATGGCAATTTATTTTTATAAAACGCAGAGGTAATAAATCAAAGAGGATATATTTTTTTATAAAATTGCAGAGGAAGCATTAGGTAGTCATAAAGGATTCGCAAGGCCATAAATCAATAGACTAATTCTAAATTTTGTTATTCCATTTACAATCATAACTTCACGAGAAGATTCAACCTTAATATACAATCGGTTTCAAAATTAAAAATTTAAATTTAAATATCGTAACCATTGAAGATGGGATTGATGATGATCCTTGGTGAATGGCATTCCCTTCCTTTGTTGTCTTTCTAACCATTGAGACTTCACCGGTACCTCCTGGCCAATGTTAGGGGTACTCTTCTCCCCCCTTATCCCCCCAAGGTACAAAGGGTCCATGCGCACACACAACCAAAAATACCACCTTGCAAGGTATATCGACCACTCTCTCTCAAGATGGGTATCCCAACTCTCACAAGTAAAACCAGCCAAAATTCTTGCAGCATAACCTTACCCATAACCAGTGATGATCCATTCCCCATCTAGGTCATTTGTTTTATAGGAGTTTACTTAATGACACATTCACTTGCACATTTAATTCATTTTTCAAATAATTAATTAAGAATTATCCCCCCCATACACTTGTCACCCTCTCCATAAGTTGCACAAGAAAATTCCATAATTTGTTTTAATAAAAGTCAATTTCCCTCACCCTTCCTTAAAGTGGTCCTTAAATCACTCCTAGTTGTTTCTTTATTCCCCTTATTTCCAAATAATGACTAACGCCTTTCTAAAACTGAGTTTAGTTAAAATAGGAATCTTCTCCTAGTTAGACTAGTGTTAACTAGACTCTAGATTCCTTTTGATGCTACCCATTCCTTTAGCTTTATTCCATTCTTACCTTAAATTCCAGTTTTGTAATTACTTGCACATACGTGTATTAAATCAATCTTTAGATTTATTTTATTTTCCTTGAATTCTTAAATTTATTTACTTCATCCCCTCATTATTTAATTTATAAATTTAGTTTTTTAGTTTTCTTACTAACTTAGACTTAGAATTAATTAAAATTTTAATTGCAAATGTGTAGACTCTTATAGGGATTATGATTAATAAATTCAGTCATTAATTAATTAATTAATTGATCCAACACTGCTCAATATTTTACAAGGTAAATTATTCGCTCAAGGTTTTCTAGGCCACCTAGATTTATTGACTCAAATTTATTTACGCGATGTGCCCTTCAAGACGCACTCTGTGCTCCAAGGGTTCCACTCGCCTTTGATTCAATTTTTAATTACGCGGTGTGCCCTTCAATACGCACTTTGTGCTCGATGGGTGCCACTCGTAGTTTTCCAACCCCTGGAGTCAACACTCCATTCAGGCATCCTTGTGAGAGACTAAGGGATTATAAGGAATAACTACCCTGACTTATTCCATGCCTCTTAGAAATCTTCGTGAACGACTATCTTAGTCTGCCCTCATGACATCGTGGACCTCTCAAACTAGGTAATCGTTAACATACAATTTGAGCCACGAAGGGGGTGCTATTAGGATGTGGCAGGAACGCTGCCACACCTCTCCCTCAATATCTAGTCTATTTGCATGGCCCCTTTTCTCCTTATGCGATTCAGATTAACTAGCAATCTCCATCCTTCATCCATCAACGAAACATTGTCAATGATCCATAAACAACATCATAATCTAATCGATCATATGTCACATATCCATAAATGAAATACTCAAACCAATAGAATCCACTCCCTCACTCAATATAGAGTCCAAGGAGGTCCATTAATGTCATCTCCATCCACAATCCATCAAGTGTCCTGCACACTCAAGGGAAACTCGTCAATAGCATATTTCAATACAAGATATCAAAACAACATAAATCATAATTCATCAACATCATCATAAGAATCCATAAGCGAAACATATAACCATATATTATAACCGGATCACTTGCATGCAAGTGTCCTCAAAGAATAAGTCAATAACATGTGCTTACAAGATCGATATGTTACACCCATTATGTCAGTTATGGACCCAACCCATCAAAAGCCTCCCAAACAATTCAAGTTGAATCTAGAATTGTTAACGGATAAATAATTTGTAAAAAATATTAAGGAAGTTTGGAATCCTTATTATGTTTAGATAATAAAATTTTCCTCCCTTTAAATTAAAAAAGGTAGAATCCCAATGATATAAGGACAAAAAAACAAACAATTGAAAGGATTCTAAAAGAAGTGGAAGCAAGTTCAGAGACACCATATAATAGTGAAGGATTTGGATTCCCAATTGAGGTGGGAAGTTAGAACTAAAGTAACTAGAAAAAAAAAGGCAGTCTTACTCAAGAAAGAGAATCAATGGAGGCTCAAGAGTAGGTTCATATGGCTAAAACTAGGTGACAAGAATTACAACTTTTTTCATAATTATGCAAATGGAAGAAAAATAAAAACTCTATCTTGAAGATTGACAAAGGCAATAACACGTGGGATATAAATTTTATAGACATAGAAGATGAGGGAGTCAATTGTTTCTCCACTCTCTTCAAATAATATTCTTGAGCCACTATCATTGAAGTAATAAGGATCTCAAACCATTTTTGTAATTTTGCAAATAATAAAGACAATTTGAACTGGTGAAAGAAGTTGGGAAAGATGAATTGCTCAAAATAGTGACATAGATTCCAAAGGGAAAAAAATCTTAGAGCTATATGGCCTACCTATGGAATTCTTTCTAGGATGTTATGAACACATTGAATGACACTTAAGAAGGGTGGTGAAGACTACTAGAAAAATAGGAAAAATTATTTGGGATTCTAATACTACATGCATTTTTTTTTATATCAACAGAGGATAATCCAACTACCTTTGAATAGTTTTGGAAAATATTCTTATCCATTTTTATCTACAAAATCATTTCAAAAGTCATAGAAATAAGACTCAAAAAGGTCATTTCAAAAAAAAAAATCGGTGAGCAAATTGGGCTTTTAAATGGATGAAAAATCCAAGAGGTAGCGGGGATAGAACAAGAAATCCTACTATCAATCAAGACTAGAAATCTAATATATATATAGTACTCAAAGTGGACCTCTTTAAGGCCTATGACATCGTAAGTTGGATCTTCTCGATATTGATCATTATTTGTTTAGTTTTTTTCATAACTTTTTGGTGTGGGTGATGAGATGCATTACATATATATCATTTTTTGTACTAATCAATGGGGTGGCATCCCCTTTCTTCAAATAAGGTAAAGGTAGGGGTCTTAGAAAAGGATTCCCCCTCTCCCCCTCTTATTCCTACTCATAGAAAAATGGATGAGTAATACTAAAAGAGGCATCTTAAAATGGTAGCTTTAAAGGGATCTATATTGGTCCTACTGATAATATTACGTATCCTTTTTTTGCATGATATCCTAATTTCCTATGAAAGTTCTAAAAGGATAGTCTATAATTTTAAAAATATTCTGGAATTATTTTGTAAAGCTACTGGTATGACAATAAATCTAGACATATCCACATTGTCCATGTGGAACATTCTAGAGAATGAGTAGGATTATTTATCTCAATTATTTCCTTACCAGGTGATTGATATGGATTAAGGATTAAAGTACTCATGGTTTCACTTGAAACCAAATTTATACAAAATAGGTGATTGGCAAAGGTTAGATATCGATGTAGAAAATAAGAGAAATCATTGGTGGAATTAGCGGATATCAAGAGGGTACGAATTAATACTTATTAAAGTAGTGATGAAATCCATAACTGTATACTAGATTTCATTGGCTTGTGTTCTAAAAGGAATATTTGAGAAAATGAACGAAATTTCTCTATAAATCCATATTGTCAGTAAATAACAAAAAGAAAGGTCATGTGCTATATTCCTAGAATAAATTGGTAGATCCATAACCAAATGGAGGATGGGGCCTAAGAAACTTAATCCTCTTCTCCAACACCTTAGCTACAAAAAATGTATGGATTTTGGTACAAGGAGAAGGCTTGTGGGATGGTAATCAGAGCCAAGTATTTGTACCTAGACACAATTGAGGAACTGGTTAGGAACCTAGTGAAACAGGTGCATAATGATTCAGTTATTTGGAAAGCCATGAACTCATCTTTCTAGCATGTTGGTCATTGACTAATATAGAAGGTGGACACGGGGTTAAAGTCTAGATTGGGATTGATCCCTATATAGGAAGTAAAGGTCACCACAAATTACCCTCTTGGATGATACAAGGGTTAAGAAAAGAAAGTATTTTTTCACTAAGATAGATTGTGAACTAGTAGAGATCTACAAATTGGTAGAAAAAATGGCTCACCTAGAAGGAGATGGGTTTGAGAGAAGAACTGAGAGAAGAATGAAAATCATGCACAGATGATTTGAAAGATAATAATTTCAAAATTGGGGAAGAAAATGATCAACTATCATGGTCTCTCAATCCTACAGGTACTTATGTGCCCAAACTAGGATACATAGCACTTGTTGAGGAAGGATTCGAAGAAAAACCAGTTTGGTGGTGAAAAATCATCTAGAAGCTAAGGTGACCCTGTAAAAATAAAAAGTGGTGTGGTTGGCCTTAAATAACAAGGCTCCAACATGGGATGCTCTATAAAAAAAGAATTATATTGGCATGTAATCATGTACTTTATTCCAACATGTAGAGGAAACAATTGATCACTTACTTATGACTTGTTGTTTCTCTAAAGATGTCTATAAAAGCGTTGATTGCATGTGAGGGTTAAGGAATGCATGGAAAGGAGGTAGTATGGAAAAATCCTTTAGAAATTGGTTCATAAAGAAGGATGCAAATAATATCAAATAACTTTCATTAAATATATCTTGGGGACTATGGCTGACCAACAACTTGAAGCTATACTAACTATATTAAATGCATATCTAAAAGTAGAGAATAAACAAAAAGGAAAGGGGACAAAAGAAAAAATCGTCAATAAGTAAATTCATTGAGTATACTTTAATGGTGCCTCTCAAGGGAATCCCCTAAAAGGTTCGAGAGGGATCATTTATCTATCCTCAAATCATAGTATAACCTTGAAAGCTGAAATTAGATAAGAAACTAACAATTATTATGAATTGATAATTCTCAAATTAACCCTACATTTGGCTAAAGAATATAGTATTACATAATCACAAAACTTTGATAATTCTCTATTGGTTATGTAATAATCAATAATTACTTTGAAAAAAAAAAAAGCGATTGAAGATAAACCCCTTTCAATTGAGAGTGATTTCATTTTTTTTTTAATACACTGACTATATACTAACTAATCCCATTGTTTTACCTAGGTTAGTGAAAATCCAAAAATATAACATACACAAGATGATCCTTTCTTAAAGAAAAAAACGCCATAACATTCCATCAGGTATATTAATGAAGATGCATCATTATGATAAATTTAACTTAACTAATGATTGAGAGCATAATCATCAACAACCATTAAGTTCATCATAATAATAAAATATCAATGTTATGACAGACCGTGGGAGTGTTAATTATTAATCTACACCCCGCCTTACAGATTCTCATATTTAAAATCACCATCAACTAATTATTAAGAGCATAACAATCTACAACGATAAATGCATCATAATAATAAAGTACGAATGTTATGGCCGATCGAGGGAGTGTTACAAAGTATTAATCTGGACCTACCTTACATATTCTCAGATTTATAAAAAACATTCCATTACCGCATGCAGAGATCCATGGCATGATTTCTCATTTTACATTGAATATCTAGTCTTAATTTCCATAAGAATATCCCAAAGATAGGATGCACTAAATTGAAGGGAAAGGAATAAACTAAAGTGAAAATATGAGGTGGTTTTCCGCATTTGTAGCAGAATACAACGATGGTTTTGAAGGCTAACATGTTGCGTTTAAATAGATTTGTATATTTATTTTATAGGTTTCTATTCTTGATAAACCATATTCATGAGAATTAACAATGTAGTGAGGTAATAAGGTAATAATTTGAATGGTTGGGATGTGAGTTATATATTGTTTTATTTAGGTTTAATTTTCAATGAGATATCTTGCTTATTATGATAAAGGTAGAAAGATATACATGGATGAGTACTCTTGGAACCTCTTGAATGTATCTTATATATATATATATAAAACTTGTGGTTTGTTAATATGATTTTTGAGTTATAATGAAAAAAAATGGATTTGATCTTAGCCTAATTTAAATCAGTTTCTAGCGGGGTTAAATTTGATTGGTATTTACTCATTTCTAGTTTACTTAACCGTCATATAACGACAACTTTAACATCTCCATGTAAATGATAACATTTACTTAATTTCTAAAACTGTGAAATTGAAGGTTGGGTTAAAAATTTATTGGCTCATACTATGCTCGTGAGACCTCGAGATGAGACTACTAGATATGCGACATTGAGATGAGATAATAGATATGTGACATGAGGCTGTGAGATACCCATACACTCTTCCCACAATGGGTCTTTAAAAGAACCATCTCCATTGCAACTCACATAATGAAAATTGTAATCTAGCATTGTGCATGTTAAACCCTGAAGCTTCAAGGTTGAGAATCATATCATGAAAATTGCAAAATAAAATGCCTACCTTTAGGAAAGAGTACTCAAATTGAAGGGCCTTTTTGTTGTCCAATAGAAATAATAGAAGTGACTTTTTTCGTTTGTCTAGGTGAAGTAAGGATTTCGTGTTTGATTTTGAGAGTTTTTATGTAGTTTTTTTAGTGTTGGCAGTGTAGGATATTGGAGCCCGAATGTAAAACAAGTCATCATTAAAGGGTAAGAAAAAAGTTCTTGTCCTAATTTTGGAAGGTTTTAAACAAAATTTGTTTGGAAGCACATGACCTACTTTGGGAGATTCGCTTCACAAAAAGAGTGATGGTGAAGAGAGTAGACTCAGTGATGGTGAAGAGAGTAGACTCAATGATGGTGAAGATACTAGATCACCTTTGTGATTATTTGAAATATAATTGACCTATCTTATTCTTGATTGATGTGACCATTGGCCAAGCTACCTTTATATCGTTGGGCATGTACATGTACAAAGGTATTATTGTATTCACACAAAAAAAATTGTATTTAATTATTATTGTATTCACAAAAAAATTAACAGAAACACGTATAACATAATATTTAAATGAAAAACATAAATATAAAACATTATGTTAAGGGAAGTTTTAAAAAGAAACCCATCATAAAAAAATGGTTTCACGAATAGGAGTGCCTCAATTCCTCCAGGAAGTGAGAATGTGCTACTATGGAGCTAGATGGAGAAGAAAAATAGGTTGTCAAGCTAACTTAAGAACTCGAGGAAGGATTATTGCAAATAGTGGAAGATTCAAAGGACAATGAGATTGATCTAGCACAAGACTGGCAAGTTTTTATATAGGCAAATGCGTGATATGTATTACGATAGTTTATGAATTATAATTACAAAAACAATTCTAGATTTTTCTCATTGAGAAGGGAATATGATGCCTCTATGACAGCATATGTTTTGCTTCTTATTATTATTCCGTCACAGGAAAAATCCGAGCTCTCATTCTGTACGAAGATAAAAAAAAAAAAGATACCCAAAAACATTAGTAGAAATTCTATAGAAATGTACTTAATTCATACAATGCAATTGTATCATTTTTATCCCAAATAATCTCGTCGAATGAGAACTTGCAGAATTCATGTTATCTAGGATCCACTGTGCAATGATCAAATATTGGATCCGCAGCGCACAAGGAAACTGTGTGCAGTGCAGTGACTAAATATTGCGTGCCACTAGCTTCGTCTCTGAACCCTTTGGACTTGTCGTGCAGTTCACAGACTACCCGAAATGTTTCTCGTTGTAATATAAAATGCTTCAAAGAATAATTTATAAATGTGGAATAACAAAATTCTATGCTTAGCACATAAACTCAAAACATGAATTACTTTGATATTAATAATCTTTGACGCACTGCACATGGTTAAAAAATACATTTAGCAAGATGAGATTAGACTCTAGTGACTTCTTTTTCTGAATTTATAGACATGGAGCTTGTTTTCAAACTTCTTCAACTCCTCAGTTGTTGTTTTTCCTCTTCTTCATCTTTCTTCATGCACTCCCAACTGACTAAACGAATAGGACTTATATGTACTCCGATTGAGACATCCTACAGAGGCTAAGACTGACTCAACATTAAACACTTCCATTAATTAAACTAACTCTTCAATCACTTAACAAAAATCGATAATGATAAAGATCGGCTCCATTTATAGCTTCCCTCTTGCCAACTGACTTTTGATTAAATGTAGGACTTTGCACTTGCAGACTGTCAGACTGATTGACTGAAAACGATACTCACAAAATGACTGACAGACAAATTGGCAGAGACGTGAAGATCTCACTGACTTGTAATTGTTGTTTCCAACACTCCCCCTTAATTATAAGTAGGTGGGATTACAAAAAAATTCCTAAAAAATAGAGTTTACATTTTATTGTCACTCATATGTTACTACATAGACTCTTAGAATATTGCACATATGATGAAATTCATCTCTTGCTAAATCCTTTGTAAAAATGTCTTCTACTTGTTCTTTTGACCTATAGAATTCTAAACGGATCTCTTTGTTATTCACCAATTCTTTCATAAAATTATACCTTGTATCAATATTCTTGGTTTTCTTGTGAAACACATGATTCTTAGATAACATGATGGATGAATTGTTGTCACAAAATACTGTTGTTGGTTCTTGTTGTTCCTGCAAAAAATATTTTAACATTCTTCTCATCCAAAATTCTTGACAAGTTGTGCTTGTTGTTGCGACGTACTCTGTCTCTGTTGAAGAAAGAGTCACTTGGGCTTCTTCCTTGATTCCCATGATCCCATACCTACTCCAAAATGAAATGTGTATCGAAATGTACTTTTCTTGTCATCTATGTTTCCTCCACAATCACTATCAGTGTATCTAATGAGTCTGAAATCTTCTGAAGTGGAGTACTTTATGCTAAAATATTTTGTTCCATTCACATATCCTAGGATTCTCGCTCATGCCTTCCATTGTGATTCTTTACAAGTTTCCATGAACCTTGAAATTAGATTAAATCCATACATAATATCAAGTATTGTCGTTGTGAGATACATAAGACTGCCTACCAATCTTTTAAACAATGTGGGATCCAATTTAGACGCTTTATCTTCCTTTCTTATCTTCAATCCTATTATGACAGGTGTTGGTGTTGCTTTTGAATTCATCATATTGAATCTTTTCAGTATTTCATGTGCATACTTAGACTATGAGATAAATATGCCATTTTTGGACTAGTGCACTTCTATTCCCAAAAAATATCTAATTAGCCCCAAATCAGTCATTTCAAATTCATCCTTCGTGACTGACTTGAATTATTCTATGCCAAAGTTACATGTGAATATCAAATCATCTACATATAAGAAAACAACTATCATATTAGCTTATTGATTTGATTTGATGTATAGTGTTGTCTCATTTTCACTTTTTTGAAATCCATTCTATGTCAGATAGGAAACAATGTGATTGGACCAAGCTTTGGGAGCTTGCTTTAACCCATAAAATCCTTTATTTAATCTGTACACTTTGTTTTCTTGTCCTGGAACCTCATAAACTTGTGGTTGTTCCACATACACTTCTTCTTCTAAGTGTCAATTCAAAAAACATGACTTTACATCCATCTAATAAATTGGCCACTTGTATTGCGCGATAATGGCTAGCACGGTTTTGACTATATCTAGGCACACAACTGGTACAAATGTTTCATTGAAATCAATTCGAGGTTGCAGTGTAAAACCTCTTGCAACTAACATTTCATTGTACTTCTGCACATTTCCTTATACATCTTGCATGGTTTTATAAATCCACTTGACACTTATAACATCCTTGTCATTAGGTACATCTACCAGTTTCCATGTCTGATTATTCTCTATGCATCTGATTTCTTCATCCATGGCTTGTGCCCATACATAATCTTTGACAACTTCCTCAAAGGTTAATGGATCATCAATTTGTGAAAACAAAGAAAAAAATGAAGAAGAATTTGTTGCTTCTTCATTATAGATGTTGTGCGTACTTCTTTTCTTTCTTGGTAACAGACTTGATAACATTGGATTTGGAGATGTAGAACTACTTGGACTATTTGTTCATGTTTGTTAAAATCTAGGTGTAGACTCTACACCTATAGTTCTTACTGGAGTATTATGCGTTGTGTTTTGTATCGAAGTGACAGGTGTATAAGGGACTATGCACTAACCTATGCATGGTGTTTGAACCACTTCATATTATGTTCCATCATGCTCCATTGCATCAATAATTTTGACTGTCTTTGCTATGCTTCCATCCAATGCTTCATTCTCCATGAACTGAACATCGCATATGATTATGACTTTTCTTGCAACATGGTCATACATCTTGTATCCTTTTGTTTCTTCAGAATACCCAAAAATATATACATTTTTGTCCTTTTTTGTTCAACTTCCTTCTCAACTCAACTGGAACATGTGTGTATGCAACACAACCAAAAACTTTTAAATGCGCCACATTGTGCATTAACCCTATCCAACCTTCTTAAGGAAATCTGTTTTTCACACTCTTTGTCAAACATATGTTCAATATGTGTACTGCAGTCACTACTTCCTCAGCCCAATACTCATTTGAAAAATGTTTGGCTATCAACATACTACGTGCCATTTCCATGATGGTTTTGTTCTTTCTTTATGTGACACCATTCTACTGTGATGTATATCACGCAGGAAATTACTTGTAGATGCCATGAAATTTACAAAAGTTTTAAAATTCTATTCAAATGTATTCTCCTCCTCTATCAGTTCTTAGACACTTGATGTAGTAGCCACTCTACTTCTCCACAAGTGATTTAAAATTCTTAGAACAACCCAATGTGTCAAATTTATGATTTAGGAAATAAATCCATGTCTTTCTTGAGAAATAATCAATGAATGTTAGAAAATATGTATTACCTCCCATATATAGAGCTTTCATTAGTCCACAAATGTTTGAATGTACAATTTCCAGTAGAGATTTTTTTCTATAAGACTTTCCAACTCGAAATGATTAAGTGTGTTTCTTGCCAAATATGCAGCCTTCACATATCCTTTCTAGTTTTTCAATCAATGGAAAACCTTTTACCATATCCTTTGTGTGCAATAGCTTTAGAACTCCAAAGTTGAAATCTCCAAATCTGAAATGCCATAACCAAGAATCATCCTGTATTTTAGATTGGAATGTTTCCTTCATCTCTTCCCCATTTTGTCATTTCTTGATACTTCACACACCAATTATTCATTGGAACTAGGTGCATGTTTTGTTGTAAATGTAGTGTGTGACTACACATCTTTGTCTTTACCAACAACTAGCTTTATATTCTTATTCTTGGATGGATACAAAGTCAATGGGAACATCTTGTTACTTGTCATATGGATTTTTTCAATAAGTTGATTGCTTGGGCATTTGTCCATAATCACACAATGATTATCTTCCATGGAGATTTTGTATCCTTTCTGAAACAGTTGTCCTCTGCTCATCAGATGATGCTTCAGTCTATAAACATAATATACATCAGGAATAACCTTTTTTTCTCATTGCTTAGTTAAAATATTTACACTGCCTTTGCCGAAGACAGTGACTTAGATATTTGTTCCAAGTGTAACCTTGGTTTGGATTGACTCATCCAAACTAGAAAACAATTCTATTTTTCCTGTCATGAGGTTATTGCAGCTTGAACCTAAATACCATATGTCACAAGGACTTCGTTGAGTAACATTGCATTCAACTCATGATACTATAGGCATTTCTACAACACACGCCATAAACATAGGGAAAGTTTGGTTATTTGCATTGTTTGACTAATATTTACTTTGCTTGTTGTGATTAAGTTGTCTCTTTCTGCACTCATATGCATAATGTCCATACTTTTCACAATAATGGCACTAAATATTTGATTTGACAGTTCTATGACAATTTGATTGACTCATACTTGGGTTTTGACCTCTTCCACCAGTATTTCCAGAACTGGTACTCGGTCCACCTCTAACATAATTTCTTCCCCTTCCTCTATAGTCATCTCTCCCTATTCTTTTTTCATGACTTATAGATGACTGTGTGGAAAATGAATTCTCTAATGACATACTTGACCTATTCAATATGTGTTCATGATTAATGAGGGAAGCTTGAAGTTCATCTAGACTAAACTGACTCAAGTCTTTGCTCTCTTCTAGAGTCATAACAAGAGTATCAAATTTAGGAGGAAGACTCATGAGTACCTTCTCAACAAAATTTTTGTCTTCTATGGTTTCACCATGAGACTTAAAATGATTTATCAGGCCAATGACATGGATATAAAAGGAATCTACTGAATTTGTATCTTTCATTGACATAGTTTCAAAATCTCTTATAAGAATTTTTAGTCTTGAAGTCTTTACTTTGTTCATAACTTGATAAGAAGTTTGTAATATGTCTCATGCTTCATTGTCTTTCTTTGTTGATGCAACTCTTGGGAGTATTCTCTCATGCATGGGTTGATGTATGTAAAACAACATCTTTCCATCGTCCTTTCTTTGATATTTCAAGACATCCTTCTTAGCTTGTCTGAGGGAATTATATGTTTCTTGATCTACTAGTTCCACATAGCCATTCTCAACTATCTCCCATATATCTTCACCTTGGAACAATGCCTTCATGGTCATGGACCACATCTCATAATTATTTCCGTTAAAAGTGGGAGGTTGTATATTTGAGGTAGAAGCCCTTTTTCACTTTCCAACAGAGTTTATGCTCTTGAAATTGTTCTGATAGAACCAACTCTGATACCAAATCTAGGATCCACTGCGCAACGATCAGATCTTGGATCCGCTAAGCACAAGGAAACTATGCGCAACGTAGTGACTAAATACTACATGCCACAAGATTCATCTTTGAACTCTCCGGACTTGTCGTGCAGTTCACGGACTACACAAAATGTTCCATCTTGTAATATAAAACACTTTAAAGAACAATTTATAAATGCGGAATAACAAAATGTTATGCTTAGTACATAAACTCAAAATACAAATTATTTTGATATTAATAAACTTCAGTGCACTGCGCACGGTTACATAATACAATAACAAGAAGAGCTTCGGCTCTAATGACTTCTTCTACTGAATTTACAGACACAAAGTTTGTGCTCACAATTCTTCAACTCCTGAGTTGTTGATGTTTCTCTTCTGCATCTTGCTTCATGCACTCTGGAGTAACTAAACGACTCAAACTTATATGGACTCTAACTAAATATTCCTACAGAAGCTAATACTAACTCAACATCAAACACTACCATTCATTTGACTGACTCTTCAACCACTCAAAAGAACTCGAAAATGATAAAAGTCGACTCCATTTATAGCTTCATGTTTGTCGACTAACTTTTGAGTAAACATGTGACTTTGCACTTACAGACTGTCACACTAACAAAACTACTGACAAAATCACTGACCACACAAATCAACGGAAACGTGAAGATCTCACTAACTTATAATTACTATTTCCAACATGTTCTCAGATAATAAAATAAGATTCGCGTTTTTACATATTTAGACGAAGACATTAATTCAAGTCACGACTTTTTCCATTTAAGTCATGGTATTACGGCTCAATAATAATCAACACGCTTGTTTTCTTAGTTTCCTAACCTAACATGGAAACCAATGTTCCCCTTCCGTGTTTTAGGTCTTTTAATGGTGTTTTCATGGAGTTAGTTTTCTTAAATAGGCTTCACACATTTGTTCTTGCTTGTTGACCGATTTAACATAGAGGCAGATATTCCTCTTTTATTTTCTTGACTTTTTAGAGCTGGTTTTGTTTTTTATGCTTCCATTTTCTTTTATTTTTTAGAGTTGATATTTTTAATGTTTTAAAATATTTTTGAAAGAAGTAGTTTAAATCTTTTATGTTCTAGTTTTATTTTTTTGGGGATTTTTCTATTTAATTTTGTTTGAAATTAGGTGAGAAAGTGTTAGATATACAGATTTGAGGAGTTGACTCTGTGTAATCTGAGTGTCTCAATGGTTTTTAAACACATTGAATCTATTTATTCATTCAGAAATACAATTTAAACAACAAAAACTTGAGATTTAATCTAGATTTATGTCCAGATTTAAAAAAAAAATAAATAAATAAATAAAAATCCATTATTCTAATTGTTTGTAAAACCTATCATGAATTTTATGTTTTAAAATTTCAAAATTTTAACCCTTATGTTTTATATTTTCCATTTTCTATAACATCTTGGAATTGGATTTTATGTTTTGAATGATTATTAAAATGACTTAACACATAGACAGATCAAAGCTAGATTGAGATCTAAATGTACCTGAGTGTAGTCAACTGGTGTGGGTTAACGGGAGATTATCCACTCCTTAGATTGCTTACATCGCTTTCTCTTAACATCTAATCATCCTACTAACGTAGTTGACTTTGCTACCAAGTCGTGTGAAGACAATGAAATGGTATTTGTTATTGAATTATTCAATACATTCAAATTATATCTTTTATTTTATTTTATTTTATTTTATTTTATTTTATTTTATTTTATTTTATTTACTCTCGATATTAACTACTGAACTTATGAACTAATTTGTTAATCATTATAGGACTCTTTGCTACCTACTCGAGTGAAGACAATGAGATGATATTTACTTTCTTACTAACTAATTTATTAATCGTTACACTAATCTTATTTCTACATTATTGAAGTAGATGTAACCTAATTGTTTTAGGTTTTTATTTTTTGGTATATGTTTTGATGGATAAAAACACCAACGTACATCCATTACACCCTCGGTTTTATTTATATTCATGTTACATATATATAATTTTGTTCTAACCTTCATTAACTTAAATATAAATATATATAAATTAGTTTATATATATATATATATATATATATATATATATATATATATATATATATATATATGAATATGAATATGAATATGAATATGAGGAAGTAGGTTTAAGGTTTTAAGAATTAGAAAATTTTGGTTGGAGTGAAAATTTACTTCTTACAAATTATTAGTTAATTTATTTACTTAGTTTATTTAAGGTAGTTAGTTTATTTAAGGTTGAGTGGTTTTCTTTTGAATAATAATAATAAATATAAACGTATTATATGATACTAACAAATAGTTATTATCTTCACCATATATTAACAACTAAATTATAATAAAAAAATTCTATTTAACAAAATTACAAAAATTACAAATTTATTCTATTATAAATATTAATAAAATCAACATAAAATATTAAAAAAAATAAAAATGATTGAAATGCAAATTTATAGATTCAAATTGAATTTATGTTAGTATACTCTTTTTACTTATTATTTTTTCCATGATAAATTATACAATACACCTCATATCGTGCCCACTTCCTTAATGCAACTAAATTTAATATCTTTATAAACCTCACATTTAAAAAAAACACGTCTACGTTGAGTTATGTCATGATTCTATGAAGTTGTATGAATTTGAGTAAAATAAAATTATATTTGAAGCAATAGAGAAGTGATATTTCGTTAAAGGTGGAAGAAGTTGTAATGTCTCTTTTCAAATAATCACTTTGTAAGTTGAAATAATAACCTAAGTGATTCTCGTAGACTATAGGGACTAGGAAAAAAAAATTTAATTAATTATATGATGTCATCACATAAAACTAAATGTTTCTTTTAAGTAAAAAAATGTTTTAAGTGACTTTGAGTTTATAAAGTCACTTTACTTTATTAAAAGGGTAAAAAGGTTAGAAAAAGATGAACAATGAAATAAAAGATATGCATTTTTATTTTCTAAAAACAAAATTAGGGAGCTCTTGTAACTTTTGGTTATTGGGACGAAAAATCTTAGAGAAGAAGATTGGTTTTGGTGGTAAGACCATCCAGCCTAGTTGGTTGTAGAGGGAAGATCATTCATATATTTCATTGTGCTTTATTGTCGCCAAAATTCCATTACTGGCAGTTGAGTTTTCTTTGGTAGAGGCCGAGTTTTTTTTAGGAAAGTGAGCTAGGTTTTGTGGTTGCATTTCTTGAGTGGTAAGATGAATATTTCAACTTGGCAATTGATTTTAATTTTAAGACGATCGAGTTTACTATTGTTAGGTCGTGTCTCTCATTGGAGGCCAAGTTTTCTCCTTGTTGGCTGAGTTGGATGTGAGAGAGGCGAGTTCACTTGTGTTACAACTAATTTATTTCATTGGAGGCTGAGTTTGTTTGCTGATGGGCCAAGTTCTTCTGGGAAGACTTATTTTATGTAGGAAGGTCGAATCTCTACCTATTGTCATCGATTTTCTTGGTTGAGTGCAACAATTCTAAGTTGGTCGAGTTTTGTAGTACACGATCGAGACTCTTTTGGGAGGTTCACGGTAGTTCTAGTCAGCGAAGTATTGGGACAACAACTCTATCACCATTTCTCTATGGACAATCTTATTCACAACAAGCACGTCAAGTCTGAACTATGAGTCAAATCCCTTTGTAATTGCTATAACCTGATAATAATAAATAAAGAAAAGTGTGTCAATTTTTTCTTGTTACATTTTTTGTATTAGTTATCATTTTTTTACTCTATCATCAACAAATATATTGTTGAAAATTAAACTCTATTTTGTACATTAAACTCCATGCTTACACTTCAAATACATAAGAAACACAACTAATAGTCATAAAAATAATAAATAGAGTGTCCTACAAAGGATTAGAACCTACAACCTAAGTGTTTGATGAAAGTCATCACTCGGAAATACACATATGTTACTACAACAGTAAGGAAAAATTGTAATAGCAGTAGGTGGGTTCTCTATAGTGGTCGTAGAGTTGTTTTTTCCTTCCATCATGTACATTACATGGCACTTTCATGATTGCAGGCGATGAAACACATATACATATAGGAGAAGAAGTTATAGAGGATTAGAAAAATATTTCACAAAGAAGAGGATCAACCAAAAGAAAAGGAAGATCAAGACTTGGGGGACAACAATGAGATACTTGAAGACACTACCATGCATATCCTAAATGATTTATCCATGGGGAAACAACAATTGGTACAACTCATGACACAGTTAATTTCCAATACTCAAGCAAATCAAAATGATGTGGGTAACAATGAACATACTTATTAACTTAATGAAAATGGTGACCTCAAAACGAGAACTCAGGCCCAAAACCCCCATATTTTTGCATTAAAAACATCAAAATCAACCCCAAAGTCAAAAAGTGGTGCTACCGATAACACCATTTTTTAAAACAGGGTCAAAATTACAACATTTTTCAAACACGGCCTTCAAAACTTAGATAGTAGCTCAAAAAAACCTTCAAATCAGCACCTAAAAACAAATAAGATGTTTTTGAATTTTTTTTTTTCTATTCAAAACATTAAATTTTGAGATCATTTGAAATCGTATTTTTATCACTTGGTACCATTAAAACCAAAACCTCAAAATCAACCATCAAATTGAAAATTACTGCTACCGGTAGCACCCATTCTAAAATTGGGGTATGAAAATGACACATTTTTATAATGTGGTAAACAAACTCATTATTACTGTAAACAAAATCATAAAATCAACCCTTAAATGTTTACTTTTTAAATGTTATTATCACGCAAAGAAAAAGGTAATACATAATGCCATGAAAATATCACAATATACTTTAAAAATTCAACGTCACTTTTTAATAATTTTTTACTTTTAATAATAAAAAAGTAAATACAAGTTACATTGAGTGAAATATAAATAATTTATTAAAAGTATTGTGATATTGACCATATTCAAAACATATGAGCTAAGAAATTTTATTATATTATCCATAATAAAAAAACATATCATTCATAAAACATAACAAAAGATTCATAACTTCATGTAAGATCATATGTAGGTTCAATGCTCTTTTTTAGTTACCATACAAACATCATATGGATCAAAAATTTGCAAAATGTTCCATACACTTATTCATATTGACTCTTGATTTATGAAATACCATTAGAGTCTACATTGTCTTCAGATGAATGTTTTAATGAATATTTAGATGATACATACTCTTCTTTATTGTCGATGAATTCACCATCTGAGTCTACATGCATGCCCAACATTTCATATGTCAAATGCCTTTTAGATCTACGACTAGGTTCAATAGACTCCCATCTTGCATTTATTTCTTGCGGCAACAACCTCTTGATAATATTTGTTGTGTTGGAGAGAAGAGTTCCTCTCTTTGTCAAATTGAAGTCATAAACAAGTATGTCAATATCATCTAATTTTAAGAGGTCAGTGCGACGATGAGTTGTATTTTGACCCTTTCTTTTTCTCTTTATATTGACGTGTTTCTCAACCACCATCTTTGGCTTGTACACAAAATTGAATGTGTGTGTACTTGTTGTATACCAGTTCACTTCAATTGCAATAACATCATCATTTTCTTTCTCAATATTTATAACCTTTCCTATCCAGAATGGATAACCATGTGGATCTTTAGTCGCTAAAACTACAATCATGCTACCCTCCATAATATCTTGTACTGAACCCCTATAAAGGTCTTCCATGGCCTTCACGAACCAATATACATTTCTCTTTCCTCTGCTTGTGTAATCTCAATAGCACCTTGATATTATTGAACTTCAACAATGTTTGTTACTTCATATTCATTTGGCATATTTGGTGGCCAATGAAATGGAGTCCTCAACTTTGTATCTTCATTTGTTGAGCTTGAAATTATGTCACTTTGACTATTGAAAAAATAATCCCACCAAACAAAATCAACAACATCAAAATACTCATATGTATCCTTAATGGACTTTTTATTTTTTTCCAGGTATTCAGAATAATCTACATCTCTATTACGCCTTCGTGCATTATGGATTTCAACAATTGATTGTAAAAATAATAACTTTTATGCAAAAATTGGACGATCTAGAATGTACTTCAAAAATGATAAAATTGATGAAGGCCCCCATTCTATAGTAGTTGAATATTGCTTTCCCCATATAAGTGTTTTCCCATCATTTTTTTTGAAACAAAATTGATGTTGGAAGCTAATGCCATTAAACTCCTCAATACATTTTTCTTCACGATGTGATCCCTGAATAAATCTTCACAAGTCAACATTTTCTTATAATATATGAAAAACGGGCTATAGAATGTATGCTTTCTTGATACATTCAATCAATGATGGTAGAATTCCAACATTTTTCCTCTTCAATGTTACTGAAAAACGACTGAACATTTGATCAATATGATCATGAGTGTGTCCAACAAGAAGGAAACCAACTTTCACCTTTTGAAAGATTCCCATTTCAACAAGCATTCTTAGATATCCAAACACAATTTGATTTTTATTTTCACGACTAGTGCTACCCAACTATAGATAGAGAAATTGAGAAAGATTTCTAGCCTGTGAGTGAGCACATGATGAATTATGGTGATGGTCAGATTTGCATCATTATGAATATTTGGAGCTGTGAAGTAAACTCTTGGACAACTTTTTTACATTGAAAACCATACAACCAACCAAGTGAAACTGAATGAAATTCTCTTCCTGTAAATTTTTGGGTGTACGGACAAAATGTGGTAGAAGTGTTTTCTTTTGGTCCATGCCATCAATTATCATACCTAAATATTTGTTTGGAGCATCATAACACTTCTTTCGATGTTTGTACAACTTTTTTCTTTTACTTGATTCTTGATTTCGATGTTATTGAAGTGCTTTGATTATGGAATCTGTACATGACATAAAATGGAAATATTGATCGTATGTTTTCATAGTTGATAACTATTCAATTTAAAAAAAAAAAAAAAAAAGTAAATACATACCACTTTCTACCCCTTCATATTTATCTCTTCTTGATTTAAGTGTAGCACATATACTACAAATCCCCATCCTTGACTTCTTAGGAATATGAACATTATTGAATTGTTTCTTCCATATTCTTGTAAAATATGCATATGTAATAAAATTACCCTTTCCTTCAACACCTTCAATATATCCTTTGTACAAGTTGTATATTTCCCTCCTTGAGAAATTATCTGGAATATGTATTGTGTCTCTATCTGGCATACACTCTCCCCGTTTGGAAAAGAAATCACACATCGATGACACTGCAGTGTTTGTGAATGGTCCACCCTCTCGTCCATGATGTACATTTGAATAAAATGATGGATATTTTTCCAACCTTGTTTGGATTCTTGATAGACGAAGATTAACAATTGAGTGATTTTTTTTTAAAGCCTTTCTTCAAAGTAAAATATTCTCAATGCAATAATCATATACTGTATTAGTGGATATCATTCACCCCAACAAATATGAATTTTGCATGCTCTTATTAATTGACAAATATGTCTTCCTTTTATTCAAGGGATACATGTAGTCCATGTTTTTCAAACAATTATTTTGAAAACATTCACTTGAAATCAATTATTTTATGGAAATTGATTTAGTGAGAAATTATTTCCTAGACCTTGTATAACTAGAATGATTTGGATTGATATAAAAAGGTGTAATATTGGTCCTAGACACAATTTTTATTTGCAATGTCTCCATTGTTTCATCATCCTCGCTAGAAGGATTTTCCTTATCACCACAGGAGTATCAAGCAAAACATTGTCAGGAGACTGAACTAGAGAATGTCGATCACCTTCATTTGTTGCAGCTAAATTTTTGAGAACATCATCATCAACATAATCATTTGGAGGAAAATAATAATCAACATTGTGTCCACTATTGACATAATCATCTTCATTGCTTTCAAAATCCCCACTTGAGTGAAAATTTTCACCATGTTGCTTAGTGCCTTGAAAACCTTCAAAATACTCACTTGGAGGAAAATAAACTTCAACATTGTTTCTTTTTAATTTATCACTCGAGAAAGAGTGACCAACAATGGCGTAATCATCTTCGCTACTTTGAAACTCGCCACTTGAAAAATATTCTTCATTATCCTCATTACTAGCTTCAAAATCCTCACTTGAAGGAAAATCTTCATTATCCTCATCGGTACCCTCAAAATCCTCACTTTGAGGGAAATCATCAGCACCAACATTGCTTCTTTTAAATTCCTCATTCGAGAAAGACTGTCCAACATTGCCATAATCATTTACTTGTAAAATCCCCACTTGGGGGAAATTCTTTTTCATCTTCATTCGTACCTTGGAAATCCTCACTTGGAGGAAACTCTTCATCAGTACCTTAAAAATGCTCACTAGGAGGAAATTCATAATCATCAACATTGTTATCTTTAAATTCCCCACTCGAGAAAAAGTGTCAATCATTGTCATAATCATCTTCACTGCTTTTAAAATTTCCACTTCAGGGAATTTCTCCATCATTTTCATTGGTGACTCGGAAATCTTCATCGGTGTGTTCAAACTCCTCACATGGAGGAAAATTTTCATCCCAATCATTTAAACATTGATCATAGTCTCCACTTTGACCTACATTTTGATTATTTTCATTACTATTAAACTATTGACTAGATTTGTCACCATCATATTCCTCCTCTTCATCATTGGTGCCTTCAAAGTCCTTTGATTTAGGATTTTAATGAGGAACATGTTGAATAAAATTTCTTGCACCGTGATCAAAATTATGACTAGCTGAAAAATACGACGCCTCATTTGCATTACAAAAATTCCTATGGCATTTCCTAGTCCCAACAGAAGAGGTATGCGAAGAATTTGTTGATGTGTGAGAAATACAATTTTCTTTATCTGATAAAGCCATCCCTTCTCTCTAAGAACATAGAATGAAAGAAATTATCACCCTCCATATGACACTATTATAACATGCATAATGATATTTTCCCTCTAAT
>JZKD02S1121823.1:76043-91452 GCA_000966675.3 Picea glauca | reverse complement strand
TAACTCAATGCATCATAATGAAAGAAAAAGTTTTATCATATAATCCAGATCACTTGCGAGCAAGTGTCCTCAAAGAATAAGTTAGGTAAGTGCGCCAGAGCGGGATGTTACAAAATAGAGTTTTTAATTCATGATTTATTTGACAGGGCTTTGGTGGAGGGATACTTATTAGTATTTAGTTTTTAATTCCAGTTTGTTTATCCAGTTGTTATTTAGATTTTCTTATTTAAATTGTCATTTAGTTTTCTCATTTTCTTTCTTGTCATATGGTGAAATAACATTCAATTTTTGTTTTATGAGCATTTCCTCTTTTGCAATTTGAATTTTTAAAATAGGACTAGTTTAGTTTACTTTATGCAATGTATTTCTTAGATCTAAGTTGCAATTTCAATTCAAAGTTGATTATTCAGTTTAGTGTAGTTTGACTTTGCTTAATTAGTATAGAATGCAATTGAATTTACTAGAATGGTGTCTTTATACTATTGATGATTAATGCATGATTGAATAATCACATGGATATGCAGGATAGTTGATGTTGTTTCTATAATGGCTAAGTTCTCAGTGGATTGCCTAATTCATACTTTTCAATTTTCTATCGAATTCAATATCGAGTTTATCCCTCTTGAATTATCATTAATTGTTAAATGCCATCATGATATTATAAGACACCGGAGACATAACCATCAACACTATATTTGGGTTTTCTTGCTTTCATAGATTAGAAGATAGTTTCCTTGATTTTGTAGGATAGATAGTATTTTTGCTTTGGTAGATTAAGGAATAGTTTGTTTATCATAGGATAAATATTAGTTGTTAATTACTTTCATTATCATAATGCTTTCAATTCAATAGATTTCCTTTCATAAATTAGAAGTATTTATGAAGTTTAATTTAAGAATAGAGTTCACTTGTTTCTTATCTTAATTAGTTGCTTATTGAGTAATCTTAATTAGTTTACTTGTTGTAGAAGTTATCATAGGTTAGTTAGTTGTTTGATTTCTTATTTACTTGATTTAATAATGTAGTTTCTTGCTTGTCTATTTTGATTTGACAGGGTAGTTGCTTACTTATTTACTTGCTTTTATAGGATAGTTGCCTATTGAATTTGAGTAGGTTAATTAAAGTAGTTTGTTGTTGTTATTGCTTATTAGGTAGATAGTTTTATTTTTCTTATTGGCATGATTAATTTAGTTTTCTTTAAGTAGGGTTTTCATTTTCCTTCTTAAAACTATCCATCGATCCTTTACTCAAAAGTTACTTAGGATACATAGTATAAGTTTCTTCGTAGGGTTTGATCATTAGTAGTCTTTGCTTAAGTAGATTAGCCCTTAGATAGCCCATTTCCTTAGTTAGACTATACTACCTCTAGCCTTTCTTCCTTGGCATATATATTGCTACAACTCTGATTTTACTTACCCTGGGTTGACAATTTAATTGAGGGTTTTTAGTGCATATAGAACACCCACCATTTTTGGCTCCATTGTCGGGGAGTTGTCTCATGGTAGGAAATAGTTAGGAAATAGATTCATTCTAAACCTTAGCATTATATTGGTGGTGGGGGAGCTTTAAGATGAGAGGTAAGAACCTACGCATCTGCTATTGCAAGCTCCCCCAAACCCAATGGTAGTCTTTCTTTTTCTTTTTTTTTGCTTTCATGAATAGACCTAGAGACCCAAAAGGTAGATACATTAAATCTAAATCAGACCTTTCAACCAAGGTTCCTTCCGATATTTTTGGGGGAAGGAACATTCCACTTATATATTCCACAGACCGATATCGAAAAACGGGAGCTTGCTCAACCCAAAGAGCTAAATTAGTCTCTGAAGAGACTAAGACAAGGAGCACTATAAAACAAAAAGTTGAAGCATCAGTAATAGTGGAACAAGAGGTAAGACCACTCAAGCCTTCTACAAAACCAAACAATACAACCTTTTCTTTTACACCACCATCAGGAGATCCTAACTTTGAAGACATCATAGACCCTAAACATGTGAATATTTTGTTTGATAGTTCAGCCAACGTAATTATCTCTCAAATTGACACAGAAACTTTGGCACCAATAATCTCAACCGGCTCGAGTAGAGTCCCAAACATCCAATCAGTAGGAAGACCTTTCCATTAGAGGGAAACCTTGTTTTTTTCAAAGATAAAACTACCTAGGTACTCTATTTTTAGAAACCAAAATAATATGGATGATTAGGGGTATAAAAAAAATGTAATACATGGGGAGGAAGAAGAGGCTGGAAACCAAACCCAAATTACCTTTGGGTTTCCAATTTTGGACACCACCCCAAATTTCAACATGAAAAATATTCCTCTCTCGGCACTGCCCACCTTTTATGGTAAAAGCAGTGAAGATCCAGATACCTTCCTATTTGAATTTGACATCTTGTGTAGAAGCTACAACTACTTACAGGAGGCCCAGAAACTAAAACTCTTTCCTTCTACCCTCAAAGACTCCACACTAAGATGGTTCATGGGGTTGGGAGATTCCAGTATTAGGTCTTGGGAAGCCATGAAAGATATATTTCTTAAAAATTACCAAGACTAATGCAAGACCAAAGAATCTCGTAATGATATTTTCAAAATCCAATAGTTAGAAGATGAGACCCTCCAGGATTATATGGAACGATTTGGTTATATCTCCCAGAAATCAAAGTACCATGACCTCCTAGAGGATGCAGTTAGGGCTCTTTTCCTTAAGGGAATTTCAAAAGAATACCTAGAGATGCTTAACCTGATGGCATCAGTTGACATCTCTCATAAACCATTTTCCGAAATATGTGAAATTTGTAAGAATTACTCAAGGAGTAGAGTTAAAACATGAAAGAATGTTCTAGACTCATATAATAGAAACTTAAAACTAGTTAGTTCAGGTGGTATTACAAGAGCAGAGATAGGGAACCTTCTAGAGAATTTCAAAACGGATATCTTAAGCACAATAGGTTCCCAATTGGACACCCTAAATCTTAAAAAGAAATAGGAGGAGGAAAATGAAGCAATGAGCATATATTGTCCAAGATGTAGGAGGAAGCATTCCTCAAGTGAATGCCCATTAGATAAAATTTCAATTTGTGGCTTCTGCATAGAAGACCATTCAACTAAGAAATGTCCATCATTTCCCAGTTTGTTAGCCATATATAGGAGTGGGGATCCTAGGGATCCCTCTTATGCACCTAGGAGGCCATGGCATCCTAGGAACCATCCCACATACCCAGATTTACAATCTCAAGTTCGAACCTATTATCAACAACAACAAAAATGGAACTCACCAAGTTGGCAAAACTGGTCTACTCAGTACCAACATCCTTGGCTTCAAGTATGGAGAGGAGGGCGTAATCGAGGAAATCCTCAAGCTCCACCTATCCCTATGTCCAACCATCCTTATCCTTAGTTTCAACCGAACACTCTACAACTTATGTCAGGTTTTGTTGCACCACCTTTACCTCCTATTCCACAAAAACAACCACTACAATGTCATAATGCAAGATCCCCGAGACCAACATTATTACCGGCATAACTAGTGCCCAATCCCAATAATAGGCCCACTCAACCTCTTCATAATGTTGAGATGCAAGCCTTCCCAACATATGTCATTACTCCTATTCCATTACAAGATATTCAACTAAGATCGGGAAAAGTTCTAGATAGGAAGAGACCTTCAATAGTCACCCAGGAAGAAGAAGAAGAAGAAACCACCAAACAACCCATGGATGACACTAGGAGGGGATATGTTATTATTCCTAAGCACCAAGAACCCAAGATTCCCCAAAATGAACCTTCACAAATTACGAAGGCCCCTCCTTATCCAGATAGATTAATAATCAAGAAACCTACCACCTGACCGGAATTTGAAATATTGAATGAATTGAAGAATATTTGTGTCAATATTCTCTTGCTACAATCCATTAAGGATATTCCAATCTATAGTAAGTTAGTCAAAGAATTGTGTATTAAGAAACCAAGTAGGAAGCAAAAGGACCCTCCTACAATACATTTAATAGGAGAACTTTATGAGTATATATCAGAGCAGCCTAAGGTAGCAAAATATGGGAACCCAAGAAACCATGTAGTGACCATAACCATTAATGAGGTCTCCATTGGAAACACTCTCATAGACCTAGGGGCAGCCATCAATGTTATGACTACTACTACCTTGGAGAAATTATAGTCACAACCTCTTCAAATGCCTACCCCAACCATTTTGGAATTAAAAGATACGACCAAGGTTATACCTGAAGGAATTTTGGATGATATCATAGTTACTTCAGCCTTATGGGAGTAGGCAGTAGACTTTCTTTTCATTCACTCAAAAGATCCTACCAAAGGCCATCCTGTCATTTTGGGAAGACCTTGGTTAGCCACAACCAATGCATTTATTGGCTGTAGAGAGGGAGAAATGACCATCTCGAATGGACTTTCTATCCAGAAGCTCACCATCTACCCTCTAGCCCAACCTATCATGGAGAATATATGGTGGCTTGAATGTCCATACGAGAATGAGGACTAGGAATAACCCGTATTGCCAAGTGACCATGCATGGGAACTTCAGGAGCACACAACAGAAAATGTGCTAAACCAGTTCATTTCTGCTATCACATGTGTTGATTTTCCATAATATTTTCCCCAGTTTGAGTACATGTTTGGGGAAGAATTTTAGGAACAATTGGACCCATCCATTATGTATTCGACATCTTTTATCTTCGATATAGATGAGTCTACCATGTCTTATACTATTCCCTACGATATTAGTCCAGGTAAATGTTTACATATAAACTCCAGGCTAGATGCAGACCAACAAAAATAGTTAGTAAGTATCCTTAAAGAACAAACAGGAGCATTAACCTGGGAATACATTGACATGAAGCGTATACACCCTGACACATTCATCCATCACATATATACCCAGGGGGAAGTAACACTTGCTAGGCACCCCCAGAGAAAGATGAACCCAACACTCAAAGATATAGTAAAGGAGTATATCCAAAAGTTATTAAATTTCATATTTATTTATCCCATCTCTGACATTAAGTGGGTGTCCCCGCCTGTAGTGGTTCCAAAGAAAGTGACCCAGAAATGGAGAATTTGTTTTGATTTTTGGGAACTCAACAAAACCACTCTAAAGGATTACTTTCCTCTTCCTCTCATCAAGCAAGTTTTGGATACCCTATCTGGAAAGAAATATTTCTCCCTTTTAGATGGGTACAGTGGGTACAATCAAATTCTCATCGCACCCGAGGATCAGGACAAGACAACCTTTACTTATCCTTGGGGCACCTATGCCTATAGGGTATTACCATTTGGATTGTGTAATGCTCCTGCTACATTTAAACGAGTAGTACTAGGGACATTTTTTGATCTTATTCATGATTGTGTGGAGGTCTACATGGATGACTTCACATTTCATGGAAACACTTAACAAGAAGCCTTAGATAACTTAGAAAAAGTCCTTATCAAATTCCAAGAAATGAACCTGTCTCTAAGTCTTGAAAAATGTAAAATGTTGTTGACTGAAGGAGTGGTTCTAGGATATCATCTTTCATCTAAAGGGATAAAACTTGATCCTACAAAGATTGAGGTCATCGTCAGAATTACACCCCCCAAAAATCATAAAGAGGTGAGAATCTTTCTTGGACATGCCAGATACTACCGACAGTTTATTGAAAATTTTACAAAGATTATTCCACCTATGTTGGGACTGTTAATAAATGATGTTGATTTTGTTTGGACTGGGCAGTGTCAAACCGCCTTTGAAACCCTAAAAGCTAAGTTGTCTATGGCACCAGTTCTTAGAGGGCCCAATTGGACTCTCCCATTTCACATATCTAATGATGCCTCAGACATTGCAATAGGAGGGGTACTAGGGAAGAAATAAGACCAACAGTCCTATGCCATTTATTTTGTAAGTAAGAACTTATCTCCTACCGAGCTAAACTACTCAGTTTCCGAGAAGGAATTCTCGACAGTAGTTCATGCTATCAATAAGTTTCATCATCAAATTATAGGTTATGAATTATTTGTACATACAAACCATTCTTCCATTAGATTTCTCATGAATAAACCCATAACTAATGGCCGAGTGACTAGGTGGATCCTGTTATTGCAAGAGTTTAACATCACCATTCTTGGCTGACCTGGAAAGGAGAATTTCATAGTTGATTTTATTTCATGAATAAAAAAAGAGGATGATGATATTCCTGTAGATGATAGTTTCCCAGATGAACACATTTTTTTCCTCTTTGTAAATACCCCGTGGTTTGCAAATATGGAAAACTCTCTGGCTACTACGAAGTTACCATCTCATTTGTCACCTCATGAGAAGCGTAAAATTGTCACTCAAAGTGCTAATTACTCTTGGGTTGGCCATGAACTTTTTTGCACAGGTCCTAATTTGATTATTCATAGATGTGTCCGAGAGGATGAGATGCCAGAAATACTATGAAGTTGTCATGATGGACCATGTGGTGGCCATTTTTCTGACAAACGTACAACATATAAGGTGTTACATTCAGGTTACTATTGGCCTAGCATTTTCAAAGATGCTACCAAGTATGTGAGGAGTTGTGATAGTTTCCAAAGGATAGGAAGACCTATGTCACCCGATGAAATTCCCTTGCGTGCCCAGGTTATGATCGAACCTTTCAAAAAATGGTCCCTTGACTTTGTAGGACCAATTTCTCCCATGTCCTGCAAGACGAACTATATTTTGGTTTGTGCAGACTATGTCACTAAGTGGGTAGAGGAAAAAGACCTATTTAGGGCTATAGAAAAATATGTTTTCGAATTCATTTATGAAGACATATTTACCTGCTTCAGTTTCCCTCATGAAATTATTATAGACTAAGGCACTTAATTCACTTCCAAGCTGATGAAAGAGATAATAGAGAAATATAGGATTAAACACTGTAAATCTTCTCCATACCACCCGCAAGCTAATGGTCAGGTAGAGTCTACAAACAAATTTCTGGAAGCTATCTTGACCAAGACTTTTCAATTACATCATCGAGATTGGGTTAATAGGCTTCTAGAGGCTTTGTGGGCATACCGGACCACCTAGAGAAACACCACTGGGCATGCCCCTTATGAGCTAGTGTACAGAAAACAAGTACTTCTACCAATAGAATTCCAGGTAAGGACCTTCTGTATTGCCACATAATTGGGATTAAACTTAGATGAGGCTCAGAAACAACGACCCCTACAATTGAATGAGTTGGATGAGATCATGCAAGATGCCATCCAATGAAAAATGTTAGTCCAAAACCATAGGAGCAAGTGGCATGACAAGTTTATGAATAAGAAACAATTCCAACCTGGTGATTGGGATCTATTGTTTGATTCCCGATTTAAAACCTTCAAAGGAAAACTCACCACCTGGTGGTTGGGTCCTTACAAGGTAGTCATTGTATCTGACAATGGAGATGTGAAAATCAAAACAATTGACAATGGACAATTCTCCTTTGTAGTAAATGGACACCGACTCAAATTTTATCACAAGCCCATTTCCAAAGAAGACTTTCTACAGGTCATGTCAACTGACAAGGCATTGGCCTTAGTATAAGTGGAAGTCCCCCCTTGTTCTTGAATTTTTTCTGAATTTTTCTACTGTACATATGTAATTAATTTTGAATTTTTTTGATAAGCAATACTAGAGATTTTTGTAGGTATTTATTTCACCAAGAGTAGATAGTTTCAAGGAAATATAAAAGAAGGATTTTTCTTCAAAAAATTGTTACACTTGAACCTTGTTGTCTGCTAAGCATTAAATGAATATTTACTTGCGGTAATTAGCCATATTTTTGCAAAAATGTTCATCTTCTCTTTTTCTTAAGGCATTTTAAAAAGTAGTTGCTCTTGAAAATTCCCACCACTATATAAGGAAGTCATACCATAACCATCAATATTAGAGGTCTCTCATACATTTTTCCCAAGAAACCTGAGTAAGTGAGTAAAGGATCTTTATTAAAAAGTAACAAGGAGTTTTGATTAGCGGTTATTCATGGAAACATCACAATAACTACAAAAGAAGAAACTGAGTTGATCCTAGAGATAACTTTCTATTATTTCTCAATGGTACCATCTACTACACACTAAATAGCTTGATTATATCATATCTTTAGATAGGCCACATCCACTTAAGTACCCCTTACATCAGGACAATCACTAAGGAATATAACGGAAAGTCATCCTCTAACATAAATACCATCCCAATTAAAAAAAAAAAAAAAAAAATTGTTTTCGGAGTTGTCCCCCCATCTTCTTGCAAAAAGAAATCTTATACTAAAATCTTAAAAGATGGAGGGTCATTCTCTGAGGGTGTAAGAGGATAATCCCTCGAGATACTGAACATGTCTACTGGCAGTGGGTACCGAACTGTGGTATGACTAGGTAAACCCGTCGGAGTACTGAACCGACTTGCTAGAAGAGGATCATTCTACCTAGCGAGGATGGTAATATCACAAAAAATAAATAATAAATTTAAACTTGTCCTGATGTACGACATTACTTGTAGACAAAGCTAACATGAAGTATGTATGGTTAAGCTAAGGTTAATGAACTCCATAAACTTTCCATTGGGAACTAACTCTTAGACTATCTTGAAACTCATTCTTCCTACCTCTTCTTATCTATATATAGGATCTCTTATCCTATAGGTGGGGCCATATTTTAACCGTCTCGTTAGACCAATCTATGAAATTTATCTCTACACTTACCAAGCTGTAAATCTTTGGCTATTGGGAGAACTGACTGGTTTCCTATATTTTTTATTGTGAGTTGTCACAATACTTAGGTGTAGGGGAGGGGTTCATGAGTTGACAAATGATCACTTCCTAGAGAAGTAAATCATTGTAAAAATTTATGTATTGTTTTCATGATATAGTTTATTACATCAGCATTCATTTTATTTTTGAAATGCTAAATCCCCTGTTTGCTATAAATTGTTGTACATATCCTTAATAGACCACTTTATTGACTTATTTTCATTACAGGTTGTTCATTATAGGATTGAAATTACATGTCTTACACGAGTGGATTCAGTAAGCATGGTGGAAAAATCAATAACAATGGAACACTCTGCCTCCTCTCTTAATCATTGTGACTGTTAAAACCATTCCAAGATTGCAATCTATCCATTACAAGAGGTAAAAATGATTTTAACACAGAGGTACCGTATGAAGTGCCATATGAGGTTCCATATGAAGTGTCAACTGAGGTGTCGAACGAAGTGACATATGAATGTACACACCAGTAACTGTCCATAATTTCAGGTAACTGGGAATCAATGACATTTAATTGAATTAGTTTAGGGAAATCAAGATTGAGGATGTGAACCTTAGACATTTTCATAATCAAATGTCCAAGTCAAAATACTTGGACATTGATCTAACTTTGCATCATTAAGATTTCCCCCAAAAATGAGCCTTCAAATTCAAATTTGCTCACACGTGGAAACTCATGCGTGCATGTGTGCAACCAATTCCACCCTAGGCGCATTCAAAAACAAGATTGGGTTATCCTATTATTCCAATTCACCTCTGCCATTTTCATTTTCCCTTGGTTTAAAATGTGCTTAGCCTCTATTTATTTGTTCCTCTAATCAAATTGCTCTCGGACTCTGTTCAAATCGTGCCATTCCTTGGCCCGATTGCACCCTCTCTTGGTGAATTTTGCATCTGTTCATTTCTTCATACCTTCACGATGCCCAAATGGTATGAATTGTCTTCCTACGTAGACCTCTTTTCCATCCCTAAGTTTTCACAGTGTAGGGAGGTGTTTTTGTGCGCAGGCTGGGGGTCATTTCTATCCCACTTGTAGGGCCACGATGATGGCATTTCAATTCAATTTTCCCTCGTTTTTTATGGGAATACAGCTCGAGTGGGGTCTCTCGCCTTTGGTTTCTTATAGGAATCCATAGTTGCAGCCACGAAGCTTCCAAGAGTGGGAGATAGATGGTTTAAAAACCACCAGATGTTGCACTCAAGCTATAAGAGGGTTTTTAAAATAGAATTCTACAACATCTCTGGAGCTAAAGGATTCTCAAATGAGTAGATAAAATAGGAGTTGATCAAACCTTACATAGTCATAACTAGGTTGATCACATGTGAAGGTAGATATTCCACCATTAAAGCATGTCATTTTAGATTGTTAGCTCACTTCCAGTTCAATAAACCATTGAATTTTCCCTTATACATTTTAAAGATCTTGGAGAAGATGTCCTCTCAAGTGAGGAAGAATGTAACCAACCCCCATAACAACCTCTTTCACCATGTCTTGATCAAACTCCTTGTTTTACCCGAATTGGAAAAACAGGGGAAAACTTGGGATGCATTCATTTATCAATTTGCAAACCCTCACTTGACAATCAAGACTAGCAAAAAGACATCGGATATAAGGAATATTTCTCCATCCAAACCCCACTCTCCAAGGAATCCAAACCCTCCTTCGCAAGCCATTTCTTTACTGAAACAAAAATTCAAGAAGCTTGTTGAAACCCCTGCAGCCTCATCAAGCAAAAAGACCAAGAAGCCTATTGTTAACCCCCCGATTCCTTCAATATCTCTTGATCCTACATCCAAAAATATCCAATAAGTAATTAAACAATACTTTCCTACAATTACAACCAATAGGAGAGGAGCTAATCAATTCAATAGAGGACCCTTTCGAAAGAGTACCTAGAGAACACGAGGAAAATCTTATGCAAAACCCCTGACTACTTCAGATCCTATCCAAGTGTCCTTCGATCTCGAGAGTCCTCACAAAAGACATAGGGAAGTGACCGTAGATGAATTGAAGATGCAAAGAAAGACAAAATATGAACCTACTTCTTCTCATCAACCCCCTATTACTCCTACCTCACCGATGCCTACCCCAAATCCTAAGAACGACAGACACTCTACATCTTTCAAAGGATTTAAGCCTTCCTTTGAGATAACTGATCTTGCTCCAACCATTGAGAAGCTACAAAAAGAGAATTTTCAACTGTTGCAATATTTGGAAGATAGGAAGACTATGGACACAAATCTTCACCATGATATTGCAGTCCTCTAAGCAAAGGTTAATTCCCTTCAAATATTGGTTGACGAGATGACCAAATCCAACTACAACCCTAGGGCACAATTGAAGCAACACAAGAGGCACAAGACCAAATCTTCACAACAATAAGGAGAAGCTTCTAAACTTGATCCTCCTCAGCAACCTTAGTCATGAGGGGAAATTTCTTTTTGTTTGCAGTGGGACCTACAAAATCTTAGGTGTGGGGGTTATGTTGGGCCCATGATATGATTGATTTAATAATGTTAATTAGATCCTTTTTGGATGAATATGTATATGTGTTTTCCTATTTTGAAGATTGTTTGAAGAGATTTTGTGTCAAATCACTATGATTCACACCAAGTATGCATGATTCATGTTTTGTGATGATTTTGAGTTTAAATCAGCATGTTTTTATGATTCTAGGGAACTAATTCATGTTTTTTATGTCATAGGGAAAAATTGCATCTTTCTTTTGCATCTGACACTTTGTCCATTACTCCATTCAGCACTCAGTCCGGTACTCCATCCAACACTCTGTCCTGCACAAAAACCATGGACGATTTGGAAGTTAGCATATCGGTGGCTAACGATGGGCAAATCATAGACATGGGTTATTATTGTGCTCGTGGCCTCCAGTTACTGATCTTCTGACAAATCGATTTGGGTTGTTAGGTTGGGAGATTATTGACTCGCCTTATTTCTAGAAGCCATCGGCAGTTAGGGCATATTAAATGCGATTTGTTGTTTTTAGAGAAGTTCAACCCTTCCATTGTTCGACCTCTGAGCTTGTAAAACTTATAAATACCACCTCATTGGTCAGACAATTGTTAAGTAGAGTGTTAGAGAGACAAAGACAATTCAACTCTGTTTTTCTATTTTGATTTTGCTAAAACTGTGTAAAGACTGCGTTTTGGATTTTTAATGTTGAATTCATGTTGTTGAGCTCGTGGTTTGACTTTGAAGAGTAGACGTGACTTGTTGGGGGGACCACCAGTAGTCTGGGTGAATATCTAATTAGTTTTCTTTTGAATTAAATAGTGTAGTTGTCATTTTATTCATTTCATGTACATGAGTTTTTCATTATGTTTTTTTACTGTATAAATTGTTGTGTATAATTTAATTAGTTTAGTTTGGTTTTGTAGGTTATTATGAAGGTTATTTTTAATATGCAATGATATGTTAGTTGATAGGAGATAATCTTGCAAGCTTAGATACTAACCCTGTGTATAACGAGATGATAAATTAGAATTTTTTTTATCCTGAAATAGAGTTTAAGAACAAAGTTTTTAATTCATGATTTCTTTGACAGGGCTTCGGTGGATGGATAATTATTAGTCTTTAGTTTTCAATTCCAGTTTGTTTATCTAGTTGTTATTTATATTTTCTTATTTAAATTGTCATTTAGTTTGCTCATTTGCTTTCTTGTCATATGCTGAAATAGTATTTAATTTATGTTTTATGAGCATTTCCTCTTTTGCAATTTGAAGTGTTAAAATAGGACTACTTGAGTTTACTTTATGCAATTTATTTCTTAGATCTAAGTTGCAATTTCAATTCAAAGTTGATTATTGAGTTTAGTGTAGTATGAGTTTTCTTAATTAGTATAGAATGAAATTGAATTTACTAGAATAGTGTCTTTATATTGTTGATGATTAATGCATGAATGGATAATCACATGGATATGCAGGATAGTTGATGTTGTTTCTATAATGGCTAAGTTCTCACTGGATTTCTTAATTCATACTTTTCACTTTGCTATCGAAGTCAATATTGAGTTTATCCCTCTTGAATTATCGTTAATTGTTAAATGTCATCATGATATTATAAGACACCAGAGACATAACCATCTGTTGGGCTCTAAAGATGTCTAAAAACAGCCTTAGTTTAACATTAATTTATCAACCCGAGGATTCGTCTTTTATCTCAAAGAATATCGGCAAAGTCTATGCAGATAGCTCGTAAAGGCTAAAATCGTGTAGTGAAAGCAAATCTAAGTTTATCAACAATCAAGTTCCTCAAACATTCATTAAAGATTCTAGGAATTGAAATCTAAAGTTGTGCAATGGAATTGAATTCATTTTAAGAGCAGTAATTGAATCTAGATAAAGACTTGCAAAAATGACTATTATTATGAATCAAATTGCTCGAAAGAAAAAGGTGAATTAATCTATCTATGGAAAGAAACAGAGACGATAATCTAGTCGAAAAGAGACAACAATCGTATTTCTATTGAAAGGAACCCCAACTATATTCTAACAAAAAGGAACAACAAATGTAAACTAAGTAAAAGGAACATCAAATGTAAACTAAGTGAAAGGAACAACAAATGTGAACTTATGAGGAACTGTCACGCATCAAATCTCAGTAATAGGAATTGGAATAACAATCATTTAATGCTTACAGGAATATCTATCTCTTGCAATTGACATGAAATCATCAACACACTTATGCATTCATTTAACCACTATAAAAGAGAATCAAATCACAAAACAGAAATTGAATTGATACAATTACAGGTCGAATAGTAGCTCCTTCAGACTGGACCTTTGGTCCTTAGAAGCACTGTTATTTGAAATTCAGTATATAGAAATGGTAAAATCGCTCGAAGATTCTATTGATTTCATAGCTGGTACAACATTTTACAAAAACTGCTAACGCATAGAAATTCTAAGTTCTGAGTTCTTGGGTGCAATTCTTCTACCCTTTTTCAAGATCTATTTACCCCTTACATATTACAATAATCTGGGTAAATTAAGCTATCCTGAGGATCGAGAGATCCTCAGGATTTCTTTACTATTACAATATAAGCAACTCGATCATCTTCAAAACTACCTTGCGCCATAAAGTCTTGAACCTCCAATAGCTTGCGCATCTTCAAGATTTCCTTTGCTATCTTGGGTTTGACAATATTTAACCAATCCTATAATAAAACCAGACAATTCCAATCATACTTAGGATCTATGTAATCTAACTTCAACAATAACGCTAAAGAGTATATTATTCATTTTCTATTCTATTTTCTCCTAAATAATCGAAAATTCAATCAAGATGATATCATGAAATGTGGGAAAAAAGGAAGATATTTATAGCTTTTTCATAACCTAACACCATCAACACTATATTTGAGTTTCCTTGCTTTCATATATTAGAAGATAGTTTCCTTGCTTTCATATATTAAAAGATAGTTTCCTTTCATTTGTAGGATAGATAGTATTTTTTCTTTGGTATATTAAGGAATAGTTTGCCTATCATAGGTTAAAGATTAGTTGTTAATTACTTTCATTATCATAATGCTTTCAATTTAGTAGATTTCCTTTCATAAGTTAGAAGTAGTTATGAAGTTTAATTTAAGAATATAGTTCACTTGTTTCTTAGCTTAATTAGTTTACTTGTTGTATAAGTTATCATAGGTTAGTTAGTTGTTTTCTTTCTTATTTACTTGCTTTAATAGGGTAGTTTCTTTCTTGTCTATTTTGCTTTGATAGGGTAGTTGCTTGCTTATTTACTTGCTTTTATAGGATAGTTGCTTATTGAATTTGAGTAGGTTAATTAAAGTAGTTTGTTGTATATATTTATTATTAGGTAGATAGTTTTCTTTTGCTTCTTGTCATGATTAGTTAGTTTGATTTAAGTAGGGTTTTCATTTTCTTTGTTAAGACTATCCATCGATCCTTTGCTAAAAACTTACTTAGGGTACATAGTTTAATTTTCTTCGTAGGGTTTGATTATTAGTAGTCTTTGATTAAGTAGATTATCCCTTAGATAGCCCATTTCCTTAGTTAGACTATATTACCTCTATCCTTTCTTCCTTGGCATATATATTGCTACAACTCTAAGTTTACAATTTAATTGAGAATTTTTAGTGTGTTTTTAGTGCATATAGAACACCCATCACGAATGGAAATCAAAGTTGAGGTAGATTGATAGCATTAACAAGTCAAAGTTAAGGTGGATCGACAACAGGTTGAAGTCGAGGTAGATCGATAGCAAGTCGAAGGTCGAGGGATTCGACCAGGTAAATTCAAAGTCAAAGATATCGACGACAAGTCAACCAACAAGAGTTAGAAGTGCAGGCGTGAGATGACTGACTAGATACTGAATGGAGGTCGACTAGTAAACCTGAATTGGAGTCGCATGTAACAAAATCCTGTTGTATTTGTGGGATTTGTAGGCAATGATATGCATGGATCTATAACCATTTTTACACACCAATATTTAGGGTTTTTCCTACTATAAAACGTATAGAGAGGCTTGTTGTAAGGACATAAAGGCTGATGCAAAATATGTTATTGCATGTGTAAATCGTAGGTTGTCGGTCATGCATATGTAATCCAAATTGGCTATAGGGTTGTTCTTTCTTGTGCAAGAGGGTATGTTG
>JZKD02S1121823.1:43055-55803 GCA_000966675.3 Picea glauca | reverse complement strand
TTTCTTTTTATTGTAATTAAAGTTTATTAATATTTCTTTTTATTGTAATTAAATTTTATTAATATATTTTGAAATCCATTTTGAATTTTGATAAAACTTTAAACTTTAAATATTATAATTGTATAATCTATTTCAATTTTTGTGGTGATCTAGAGTTCTATTGCTACACATAAATCAAAAATAGTTAAATTTATTTTTATTGTAATTAAATTTTATTAATATATTTTGAAATCCATTTTGAATTATTTTGAATTTTGATAAAATTTTAAAGTTTGGGGTAATCTCTAGTTCTATAGCTATACATAAAGAATCACAAGTAATCATTTATCTTCTTAAGGTCTGATAAACCAATCGATCTTAGTGGGCGTTAATCATCATCACCATCATCACCATCATCACCATCAACCATACTTGAATATTAAAAATTAAAATTTTCAAAATTAAAATTTTTTTTGCAAAGAAAATTATGTTATGCTAAAATTATTAGCATATATATATCAACCATATTTGAATATTGTTAATCAATACTTCATCCTTGTAAATGTTTGGAGATAATTTAGTTCAAAAAATATTTTTTTGAACTTAGTTGAAACTAATTGTTTTCAATGATTTAATATTATAAAAAATATTAATAGCATTTATCTATTAAAAAAAATATATATTTTATTTTTCATATTTATATTTAAAAGTTTCCAAAATATCTTCCAAATATTTTAATAAACATGTAACTCCTTTAATATGTGCTAGTATATATGTATTATATGTATTGTGCGCCTTTTATATATATATATATATATATATATATATATATATAAATGAAAACCTATAAGTTAATGAACACATGAAGTAAATATAAATGTTTTATCCCTCAACCAATTAAATTTAGTGGTGGGGTATTTTATTTTCATTGAATCTAAATGTAAATCATAAAGCAACATCAAAATGATTTCATATAATATTAATAATATGAAGAATAAACATTTATATATAATATTGACAATAACTATAAAAATAAAAAAATTTTTTTATGTTGGGTTGTGATAACACATATCTTTTTTTTATATTCATTTGAGGTTTTTCAAGTGTTTGGATTTTTGGATGCTTGGAAAAAGTTGATATATCTCGTGGTTAAATATAGAATCCTTTGAGGAGTTTATAGAGACTTGTATTCATTTCTCTACATAGCAATAAAGAATACCATTTCCCCCTATATAATATAGAATCCTTTGAGGAGTTTATAGAGACTTGTATTCATTTCTCCACATAGCAATAAAGAATACCATTTCCCCCTATATATGTCTCTGATGTGTGTGATTGTTTATTTGTCTTCTCTTTCTCTATTTATCAATTCATTTTGCGAGCCTGAAGTAAAACAAGTCATATCAAAGTTGAGGTTCGATGAAGGTCTGTGAGAGCTAAGGCAAGATTATCATTCTGTTGCAAGGGAACCAAGGTTTTGGCACTCTCTCCGTGAGGAGGAAAAACCCTATGAGTTGGAAAGGCTGTTGGATGCTAAGGAGAATGGTCAACGAGACAACGGAGTTGGAAGCCATGGTAGAAGATAGAGCAAGGTTTCCTCTTGGGTATGACAAGTTGTGCAGTTTTGAGGATGCACACAAACTATTTGACGGAATTCCAAAATGACATGATCATGGACCGTTATGATGAGTTGTCAGAGGAGGCAAAGTTAGATTTGGCGGCAATGGTGGAAAGTCAAGAATGGAAGCAAAGTGTTGATGGGATTACTCAGATTCAAAGCAATGGTGAAATTCTTGAATGAAAAGTTCGAGGTGGAGTTATGTAAATGGGAATATGACTATAAGACCTAGTTATGCATTCCTACCCCTTTTTTAAATGTCACTGATAAAGTGTAGATGCCCTAGATGATAAGGGGGAGAATGTGGTATTCCCGGATACCCTGGTTATACAATTTGAGAGGGGTGGGGCCTGAAAGTGAGTGGTGTAAACTCATTTGGCTAGTTTGGTTGGATTTGGTCATGGGAAATCCCAAGTAAAGTTTAAAAGGGGGTAAGTTAGGTCAAGATTCGTGGTTTTCGAGTCGATGGTTTTCTTGGTAACTCGTATTTATAGAGATCATGTATGTAATGTAGCCTTTAAAGGGCTTAATATAGTCCATTGAAATTAGCCCAGAGGTGAGAGGTGAAGGCTTAGTTGTCTGGTTTGGGAGGATTTGGTCAAGGGAGTACATCTTTGTTGGTTATGGTGTTGAATTTAAGGATGCATATTGTGGTATCCTACTATCCACAAATCATCTTAGTATAAATGTGTACATGGAACAATCAAGAGTTGCTCAGGATCACAAAGGGAGATTTGTTTGCAAACTCAGGGAACCATTGTATGGTGTAAGGTAACTAGAAAATGGTACAAGATGTGTGATTCCTTCATGGTGATCCAAAGTTCTTAAGAAGTGATTATGATCATTTTTTCTATGGAATATTCATTATCTTGGTGTTATTTTGATGATATTATTGTTGAAAGAAAAGCATGGTTTAGGTCAGTAGGTTAATGTCTCGGTTGGTCAAGATGTTATAGATGAAGGATCCAGGGGAAACAAAACAAATATTGGGCATAGAAATACACAAAGAAGGGAAAAATGCTAAGATGTGGTTTTCACTGATAAGGTTCAGTATGAAATTTTTGAAACCGGTAAATATCCCCATTTTTTTCTTTCCATTGTAAACTGTTAGGATATTTAGACAGTTAGGAGTTAGTTAATATCTACTTGGTCTAATGTGTCATTACGTAAAAGTGTATTTCTTAGTATGCATTAGTATGAATTTGTAGTCAGTAAATACGACAATCGTGATATGTTCCCGACATAGAGTGATCCAACGGTTTATATTCTCCCCAATCTTAACAACCATTGATCTATGGATTAACACGTGATTGGTCCATGACCTCTATTTAAAGAGCATGGAGGTTCATTTTTCGATGATTGATTGTGATAAAATATCTTGTAAAATATCGTTGTTATATTTTTCTTTTGGATTAATAAACTGCTCCAAGTGGTTATGTTGGTTGGGGCCGTGGATGTCTCCTTGTACAGATTTTACCACGTCAAAGCATCGATGTGTTAATATTTGATCTGGTTGTGTGAGTGGTTATTGAAGGATTTCTTCTTCTGTTGGAATACATGTGTTGTTGAACATGGTATCAGAGCCGGTTTGAAGACCTGCTCCTGTTGTAGACCGAGATCGTGAAGCCGATTTGCCTCATATATGTTTTCTTCCATTTACATGCATTTATGGGCTGACATGACTATTCCATTTTGTCTAGAGTGCTTGTTTCAGTTAGAAACATTTTTCGTTTCACTCAAAAATGTTTTTGTTTTCCCAAGATATGACCATTTCAGCGATATCTGAAGGTATAAAGCCTAAATACACCCTTTTTAATTTTTTGCAGATTATTATTTTGGTTTTATATTGTTTGTTTACGGGTTGCTACTCTTTTATATCTGTGTATTATCTTTTCCCCGCATCCCATGCGATCTCGAAAAATAAAATACAAATAAGAAAATGTGCATTTTCTGGGTAAGCTAACCAAGAGCTAACCCTTGTTCTCATCAAGAAGCGAAATTTGTTTCTTGTGTGAAAACATTTTTTTATGAGCATGCTCTCTAAGGACGTATTCAACAACAACAACACCCCCAATCCTCCTGCTAAACAATAATATATGTTTTGTTATCCAACTTGGTTGAAAGTTGTGTTATTAAGTAAGAGGTCTGGAGTTCAAGTCTCTCTTTTTGTTACTTTTTTTGAAAAAGTTCATGCTCCATTGTAAAGCGTATTTCACTTCAAGTATAAAAGTGAATCACTATAAGTAGCTTTAATATTTTATTTTAGAGTTATTTATTTTCCATGCAACTTTTTTTTATAAAGTAACTTCATTGTAAAAGTGATCCCCACTTCCTTTTATAAAAGTGGGTCACTTCATAAAGAAACTTACACCACCACAACTGGTCATTTGGTCATTTGGTCATAAAGAAACTTACACCACCACAACTTTCACATCTAAAGTCTGTTTTCAGTGTCGTTTTTTTTAAAACTACCTAATTTTTCGAGATCTTTCCATCCAGATCATCAGTTTCATTTTTTAAATCCATATTCTCTTCATATTTAATATGGATTATTCTAGTAATATTTTTCTTACCAGCACTAACTACTTCCATTGGAAATCCCATATGGAAGATTTATTAAGAAGTAAGGCTTGTACCAGATTACCTTGGGAAAGGAAAAAGAACCCACTGATGCTGATAATAAATTCAAATGGGCTAATAGGAGTGATGAAGCATGTGGACTGATCGGAATGCCCATCTCTCCTGATTTAAAGTTCCACCTTAAAGAAATTGATGACCCCGATGAAGCTTGGGAAAAGATTGAATATGTGTTTGGTAAACACAATAGTTTTTGAGCACATCAATTAGAAAATAAAATACTAACTTTAATTTCAAATGTTTTTTCTTGCATTGACTACTATCTATCTAAGTTTAAAATGCTCATAAATTTATGTGAAGAATGTGAGATAAAGTAGGAGGAAAATCACTGCATCTATATTATTCTTTATAAGCTAGGTAGTGCATATTATGTGTTTGTATCTACCTTTTATGCCATGAGAGAAACTTTAGGGAAAGCTTATAAAAAACCCACTCTTGAGTCCTTTTGTGATTCTTTGATTAGAGCGCAAGACAATATTATACAACTTGGAGTGATCAGCACTGTAGGTACCTCCAAAAAATCCTTAGTCACCCAATAGAAAGATAAACCCAAGAATCCCAAGAAACAACATCCTTACCACAACAAAAAGAAACATAGGGGTCCCGAACCCACTCAGTTATCTTCATCTTTTAATGGTGACAAATGAGAAAAATATAAAAATAAGAAGACTCACAGGCATTGCAACTTTGTGATAAACATGGTCATGATGATTCCAAATGTTTCAAAAAGATTCCATATTTAGAAGCAGTGATGAAAAAGAACACCATCAATATTGATTCTACTACTTCTTCTTCTTATCATGGACATGCACTTTCTACTTCCAGTTTCTCCTTCAATGCAACTTCTACTTCTTATTCTTTTGATGAGTGGCTTATTGATTCAGAAGCATCTTATCATATGGATAAGGATAAATACATATGTTCTTTTCTAAATGAATGTAACACCAAGAAAATATTTGTTGGTGATGATAGATCTCTTAGTGTTGTAGGATCTAGAAAATTTCAAGTAGATAATGGTCATTTCAATGATGTATTATGTGTTCCAATTCTTCCTTGTAACCTTTTAACAATTTATCAAATCACTCATTCACGTGAAGGTAAAACCGTAGAGTTTTCACCTCTCTAAATTTTAACTAAGGATCTAAAAGATCCTAAGCATGCTCTTACAACTAGAATTATTTATGATATTACCAGGTTATACAAGTTTGACAACTGTCGGTCATCATATTTTTCATAACTTTTTCTTGCTCATAGCAATCACTTGAGCAAACTTTGGCATGAGTGGTTTGGTCATCTAAACTATCACTCATTGTAACAACTATGTAATAAATGTTTGGTGACTGGTCTTCCTCTGGTTTCATGCAGAGATGGTGTTTGTGCCTGTTTTGTTCTTGGAAAACATCATCATGACAATTTTGACAAACTTGCCTCTTGGCATGCCTTGGGCCCTTTGCAGCTTGTTCACAGTGACTTGTGTGGTTCACTTTCTTCTCCTTCTTTTTATGGGTGCAAGTATTTCTTAACTTTCATTGATGAATTTTCCATACGTACTTGGGTTTACTTCTTAAAACTTAAGAACTAATTTTTTAACAAGTTTTTGGGCTACAAGGCCCTTATACAAAAGTAATTTGGACATCAAATTCAGAGGTTAAGAAAAAATAATGGAGGCAAATATGTGAACAATAATTTCACAAGTTATTGCACTACACAGGGTATCCAAATGCAACACAATGTTCCATATACACCACAACAAAATGGTGTTGTTAAGGCACATAATTGCACATTAAAAGAAATGGCTAATTGTATGATCCAATCTAAGGGATTAAATCTAAAGTATTGGGCAACAACCATCAAATGTGAAAATTAAATATTAAATCACACTCCCACAAAGGCTCTTAAAAATATAACACCAGAAAAATATTGGACTAAAATTAAACGAGATGTAAATCACTTCTGTTTATTTGGCAGTATAGCATGGGCTCACATTCCTGATGAGAAAAGGAAAGAATTGCAGCCTAAAAGTGAGAATCTTATGCTTGTTGGTTATTCTTAAGATGTCAAAGGTTATAAACTTCTTCAACCACATTGTAATGAAATTATTATTAGAAGATATGTTAAATTTGATGAAAATCTATTGGCCTACGAGCCTAATTCCACAATTGTGAATTCTTAGGCCTATGAGCCATCTTCGGTTTGTGTGCCTTATTATGATCCTATTCTAGTTTCTTCTTCAGATGATGACAGTTAGGATGAAAATCCACCTCCGCCTATTCACCTTCCTCCAAATGAGTCCTTTGAACCTGAACCAACACCAACTCCACCGCTTCTTAGATGGGTTTGTTTAACATGAGAAGCAACTGGTGATATTGTCAGTGATCCTTGAGATCAACGTGGGACACGTTCATATTTCCAACAAGACTCTTCTCTTTTGGATCAAATTTCAGAGACTCGTGATCCAGAGACATTTGGAGAAGCATCAGGTCGTGCAGATTGGGATACAACAATGAATGAAGAGTATCGTTCTTTAACAGAAAACGATACTTGCGATCTTGTACCTCTTCCAAAAGGAAGAAAACTTGTCATATGTAAATGAGTATACAGAACTAAGTATGCATCATATGGAAGTGTTGACAAACACAAGGCTCAGTTAGTTTCCAAATGGTTTTCCCAAGTTGAAGGAATTGACTACAATGAAACTTTTGCCCCTGTAGCCAAAATAAATGAGAGACCATATCTGAGTCTCATCAGCCATATGTGACACATTAGGGAGAACTGCCAACTGTGTGCATGTCATGAGTTCCGACTGTTGTTTCGGGTCAATAATGTTAGAAGTTTCTGCCATGAAGTTACCGAAAAAGGTGTTCATTCCCTGCATTTCGAGTGAATTAGCAGAAGAAGTAAATGGTTCATTAGTGTCATTTAAATCAATCACGGTAATCTTGAGATAATGCTCACGATTGATCTTGATTCTGTTAGGCTTTCCATTCTTTGGCAGCCACAAATGAGACCAGTCTGTCGCAAAGTAACCATCCAGTTGTTCGGACCAATCCCTACTTAAAAATAGGCCATATACTTCAGAGATGTCCACGACAATAATATCAATAATCTGGTGAACTTTAGGATTAGAGGATAATCTGATAAGGACATTTTTTAATTCACTGATCACCTTAACACTGGTACGATAAAGCTGAATAATTTTCAGACTTGAAGGTTGGACTTCAGCATTGATTTTTTGGCAGACAGACCAAGGAATTACATTTGATGATGCACCATAATCTACCATACAATTATGTACATTCCTATTGAAAATTTTGAAGGTCAATAGAAAAGGTGGGACATTTCTACGAGTGTTAACAGCATAACTTTGTTGGTTTTTAGTCAAAGTCCTTGGAATTATTTTATCTACACTTTTTACAGCAAGGTCTATTTTATCCGAGGGTTTCAGTGTCATTTTAACGGGAACCTTTTGAGGTGTTTTAGGGATGTTTTCTGCAAATTTGTTGTTGTTCAAATTGTTATTTTTGTTGTTTTCTGCAATGTTTTGAAGCATCTTTTGCAGAAGAAAAGGAAATTTCAATAATTCATAAACATAAATATTAGCTCTAATTTTCTTAAGGTCTTCAATAAGATCGTATTCTAAACTTGGGGTTGTTGAATTCTATTTAGTTTCAGTCTGCTTAAACTATTTTTGAGGCACATTAGTTCCAATTTCAGAAGAGGGTTTATTCTGTGTTTTTCTTCTGGTATTGTAAGGATGAACTGTTTCAAAATTGGCTTGAAAGATACTGTCCAAAAATGCCCAAAGATGTTGGGAGAGGGTTCGTCCTCTTCCACTGTTTCTTGTTCAACTACATCTTCAGAAATCTCAGGGGGAACTAAGTTATCATGAGCTTCAAGGATTGTCTATATCGCATATTGTAGGCTTTCTAAATTAAGGCCTTTAGAGTTTAAGTTGGGCCACTTTGTGGGAAAATGTTTTCTAAAAGGGGGTTTGTAAGACCATTTGCTTGAAGAAGATTCTTCAACCGATCTCCTTAAATCTACGACTTGATTTGACAATTTTTGAACAACCTTTTGTAAACTTTCCAGATCTAAACTCTCTGATTGAGTTTTGGTTTGGGGAGGTCTAGGAAGAATTTCTATTTTCTTCTTGGAATATGGGGTAATATCTGCCTCATTACTGATATTATCCTTTAGGCTTAGGATATCCTTCTCAATTTGTCTTTCTTCCTCGAAGGCTTCCAATAATGTTGACTTCTTAGACCTTTTTACCCAGATTGCTATGTTCTAGTGTAGGGCTTTGGTGTAGTATGCGACGATAAGATTTTCAGTAGGCATTCAATCATTAGCGATTCGATTCTTTAATGTTAGAAACGTTTGATTAAAGTCTTTTATTTTTTCCTTAGGGTTCATCTTTAAATTGGAGAGTTCCATGACTAAGACTTCAGGAGATTTGTCATCCCCGAAATTCTCAAGGAAACAAGATTCGAATTTATCCCAAGATACAATGGTGTGGGGTTGTTGGGGAAAATACCACGTAGAGGCATTGCCTTCAAATGTGTATGAAAAAATTCTACATACTATATCTCCATGTTCTACGCTTCGGAGTCTAATGGCTAGCATGAATTTTTTTATGTGATCCTCAGTGGTTTTCTTAGAATCTGGATCAAATTTAGGGAGTCATTTCTCTGGATGTTTAGGCAAATGATGTTGGGGTCCAGGTATGGCCACAACATCTTGATCGAGCCAAGGTCTGGTGGGATTGTTTGGATTTTCCATGGGCATGGGTGGTGTCGAAGGCTGAGATGAAGAACTTCCTTCATCCGATGACTCTTCTCCTAAAGAGGAGGGAGATGAAGGTGGTGGTGAAGGTGGGATACAAGATCCTCCGATTGCAGGAGTGGGGATGTGATCTGGATCCGTAGGATTTAGGAGAAGACTAGTGCCTTCAAGCTGCTCTCTGATATCAGAGAAATCTAGTGGTTGATTCAGTGGCTGACCTGGTTGTCTGATATGGGCCAAAGCACCGTGTGTCCTTAGAAGTGATTGACGAACAATTTCTTGTACGTCGGACCCTAGAGGGTTTGGTGTTACTGGCTCAACGGTAATCTGTGGATTTTCATTTGAGGTGGTTGTTGTTTGAGAAGTAATGTTGTCGTCAGAACAACTTCTTGTTACTATGGGGGAGTAGGTGTGTGGGGGAGGAGTCTTGTGACCTCCATGTGCCATCAATCATGTTCAGTCCCTCCTTCTAGCACCATTTGTTGATAGGTGAAAATGATCGTCTGTCAATTGGAAGAACAAGTCCAGTCCGAGGTTGTCTAAATAACCCAAGCTGTTTAGTATAACTCTTTCTGACGGGTTTAATGGATCCGTTAGCCAATCTAAAAGTCCTAAAAGAAACAAATAAAAGCAATAAAAAAAGCTAATTATTAAATAACCACTCAATATATATACAGGTACATATAACTATTGTATATAATATTTACAAAACAGATCTGTCTATCTTATTTATGTGCATGATATACAAGTTGCAAGTTTTAATCTAAACTCACGAAAATCTATGTAAAGATGGTTGCTTAAACAAAAGCAGATAAAGAAAGCACATAAGCTATTTTTTCTTTTTTCTTTATTAATCTAAGTTTAAACTAAAAAAGATACAATGAAACAGGAGTATGTGGATGGTCAAAGCCAGACCATATATTAGAGTTTTGTAGACAAATAAACAACAGAAAGAAAAAAACTAACCTATCAATGAGTTAATCGATGTGCATCCAACATATATATAATTATGCAATGTCCATCTAGTCTGTCCAAGAGATAAATCTGCAATGAACCTTGAAACTGTTTGGAATAAATGCAAAACAGTATATTGACTATTGAATTTTAACGACAGAATGAAGAGATGAAAATAATCACTGTGGTATTTGTGATTGCAAGTAATTACAAATAATATAAATCTAACTGTAACAACATGCTTCTAATCATCCAACAAAATTAAAGAAAAATCTTATCATTTGGGTTGAACGAATGACCACTCTTTTCAATATCTGAAGCATCAAAATGTGGACAGTATTTTAAAGAAATTTTCTCAATGTCATAGTAAATTGTGAAGATAAAAGCTATCAACAACTATTAATTAATTAGGATAAACAAACCATAAACAAAAACAACATTTACAGAGAGCTAAAGCCAAAATGTAAATATATGTTCCGTCCAAATTCGTGAATAAATTGTCCACCTTCATCCCCAGGCCAAGATGTTTTGATTACAAAAATACGAGTTTATAAAGGGTTCAGAAAAGCTAATTGTCTTATCTTATGAGATACGATTAAATCTCTACAATCATCTACTGATTACAAAAATAGAGGGGGAATATAACCACCCTAGATCACACTAAATCTCTAAAAATAAAAGAGTTTGTTCCTGTTTGCACAAAAATAAGCCATGGACATGGCTAATAAGCCCAGAAATTATTCATACCATTTGATCACCATAAACTACCAGATATCGTGAAAGAAAAATATGAAATAAAGAAACTTAGATATACATTTGACCAATATTTTCCAAATTTCGAATAAGAAAAGACTGGCTACAGAATCTGCTGATTCTGTAGCTAGTCTTATTTTAGCAACAAAATCTAATTTATTCTATGAACAAGAATGTAACACTATTTTAAGATAAAAACAAATCTTTACCTTTAATTGGAAAATCAAATCGATTAACATGATCTCATAATTGATCACTGTTGTTACACTCTCGGTGTTTCTTACTATGATGTTCCCTGTTGTTTTCAAACATTTTCCTTGTCTCTGAACAACAGACTTGAGCCTACCATTTTCATCTGTTAGGGGGTCGTCCTGATCGGTAAGGGTTTTGATCTGCGATTGTAAAATGGGTACGTCTGTATAATATTTGTCAATCCAAAACAGACAAGTTTCACATTGTGAATCTGTGACGACCGTTTGAGAATACCCATATTTGAGTGTCGGACTATGTGCACTGTTGCCTTTAGGTTTGTTATCAAACTTGATACCTAGAAATCCTTGACTGTGCTTCAAGAAGGGTGGCAAATTATCCACGAAATTGTAAGTCTGGTCAAGATCTGCTTGGAAGGAAGGAGGGTCTTCTTCGGCCAAGAATCTATCAATCTCTGAGTCTGAGTTGTCATGGATCTTGATCATTTTGATTGAACTCACATGAGAGTTTGATTTATTTCATAGTTTCCTTGAGATCAACCTACCTGCCCTTTTATTTTTAAAACCTAAATCGATATCACCTTTAGATCGCTTGCCCACAGGTCTATTTTTGTTCTCAGCAGAGGCGATAGGGCGTGAGTGTTGTTCATGGCTCTACTCAACAACTTGTGGGTTAGGTATAGGCTTTCTGAGGGTGGTCGTAACACAAACCTGTGTAGGTGAAGGGATCACTCTGGTAGGGACTATGGTTTCCTCTATCATAGGTTTGTCAACCTCTACATTATTGGAGTCAACTAAACTGTTTCAGGTTAGGAAAGCGTTACAATCATCATTTCGTAACTTCAATTGATGTACCAACAGTATCTTAATCAAACCGTGGTGAAACAGGCTTGAATCCAATTGTTGTCTCTTATACCTCTTTGCCATGTTATACAGGCTTCTCCATAGGTAATAGGGCATATTTAATTGAAACCCAATGAAATTCATTAGCAAACGTATATGATATAGAAAAACAAAACCAAAACGGCCTTCACACGTCATGAATTGTTTCAAGACTGCTAGCAAACCATGTCACTGGGTTTTCAATAGGGACACGGGCATACCTTTGTCACAACAATTGATTTTTTGAGACGTGAAGAAAAGGCTCCATGGAACCTCCTCAACCTTGGTGTTTTTGAACCACTTATGCCCGCTCAAAGGAAGACCTACTGCTTGACCTAAAAAATCCTCTATGACCTCGGCCTGAATGTCTCCTACCTTGGCTCGGCCTCCATCAAAAGAAAGGGAAAATTCCTGAGCGATTCGCAAGTTAAATCCCTAGAATTTCTCAAGAAAAACAAGCCAGCCTTGACCCTCGAGATCCTCCCTTGCATCATCACACAAGAGTAGGGTCTAAGAGCCATTGGGTTCAATCCTGATGACCAGGGCCATGGGGATACAAAAGACGGACAATAAAACACAGTGAGTATGGAAGGTTTCTAGGAAAAGACCAGGATGACATTTCAGACCCAAAAACTCATCAATACCCTAGCGCGTATGGACAGAGGTTCTTCAATACCAAATGAAAGGCGTTATGTGAAATGAATACCGGGAGTACATGCAAAACCCGAGATTTAGCTCAAGGTGATGGGCTCATCGTTGTCAGACTGCCACCTCCCACAGGGTATAGGCCACGACCAAGTTCATTAAATTTTATGATTGTGCAACAAGGTGGGTTTGGTTTCTAAAGTTTAGGAGAGGAAAAATTTAAAAACCAAAATGTAGTGAAAAGGATAAGCATGACCAAAATCCACAAAAAATATATCAAAGTTTAAAT
>JZKD02S1121823.1:26931-38217 GCA_000966675.3 Picea glauca | reverse complement strand
GGGTGCCACTAGGGCCGAGGTGACTACAAGCCTGGTGCAGGTACACTCGTCTCGGTTCACGCATGACTCTCTTAAATTGCCTCGAGGTGCCCATAACACCTCCATTGAATTGCAGTGAATGATAGTCATTCAAGTTGGGGGGACGAGACGCTGGCGGCAGGGATTAATACCTCCCTACACTACCCTCTGGAGGCCCATTTGTCACCCCATCTCGAGGCCCATTAACTAAATGTTACCGTAATAATACTCTTAGAAATTTATAGTGTTGGTTGTTTACTTGTCATTGCATTATGATAGAAAAAAATCCTCCTTCACTTGGATACACTTTCTCTTACTACACATAAACAACAAACTTAAAAGTACACTTTTTCTTACTAAAAAAACCAATTTAAAAGGCCTTCATTAAAGATGATTTTTATTTTTAATTTTTATATTTATCTTATTCTTATATTAAACAAACAATTACTTAATTTTTTCACTCATACATCTAATTTTTTATTTTTTTTAATTCTATAAATATGATTCATATGGTACATCCTTACATTAAATAATGTAGAACAAAATAATGACTTCATTGGACAAGCAATCTCATATTTCTTCCCCTAGTTGGATTTGAGGCCTTTTAAACACACCTCATCATTCACCACAATAGAGTTTACTTGTTGATTTTCACAGCTTCTTACTGTTAGGTTGGAAATTGTTTATTTTTTAAGTCTTTCATTGCTAGTGACTTTCCATACGCAGTGCACGGGAGTTAGTTTAGACTGTCATGCAATTCATTAGCTGCACGTTCTATTCTTTAAGTTTTTCATTCCTGGAGATTCCCTTTCCACGGTGCACGGGAGGCTGGAGCAGTTTAGTTTAGACTGTCATGCAATTCATTAGCTGCACCACACACAAGTTTGCTGTGTTACATACTCTGCACTCCAATTGTAGGTCGACCTGTTAATTAAATTTGGATAAATTTAAATTAAGTATATTTTAAAGAAAAGTCAAAATTATTGTTTCAATCTGTTTTATTATCAAATTCAGAATACTAAGTGTATGAATCTATTTTTTTTAATAAATGAATAATTATAATAATTTTTTTCATAAATATATCTTATAATATAATGATATTATATAAAAAATTTGAACAAATTTTTAAAATAACAAAAACACAATGCTAAAACAAATCATATTATATAAAAAATTTGAACAAATTTTTAAAATAACAAAAACACAATGCTAAAAAAAATTCACAAAATAATTTCTTATGAATTTATTTCCTCTTAATAGCAAAATAACAAAGACATACTCATTTTATATCTAAAATAATTAAAAATTTATTTACTAATTTGTATGTGAATCAAAGAAAAATATAAATTGATTAATGTCTCTATTTTATGTTGTACCGTTTTTTTTTAAGAGAAACATCTTTTACATGTCCTCAATACTCATCAACTAAAAGTTTCCCAAACTTAAAATTTTATTTGCAAAGAAGAAATTATGTTATGCTAAAATTATTAGAATATATATATCAACCATACTTGGATATCAAAAATTAAATTTCCCAAAGACAAAATTTTATTTGCAAAGAAAATTCTGTTATGCTAAAATTATTAACATTTATATATCAACCATATTTGGATATTGTTAATCAATGCTTCATCCTTGTAAATGTTTGGAGGTAATTTAGTTAAAAAATATTTTTTTTAACTTAGTTAGAAATGATTATTAAATTATTAATAGCTTTTATCTATAAAAACTTATATTTTATTTTTCATATTTATATTTAAAAGTTTCCAAAATATCTTCCAAATATTTTAATAAACATGTAACTTCTTTAATATGTGCTAGTATATCGGAATTGTTAGCAAAGAAGAAATTATGTTATGCTAAAATTATTAGAATATATATATCAACCATACTTGGATATCAAAAATTAAATTTCCCAAAGCTAAAATTTTATTTGCAAAGAAAATTCTGTTATGCTAAAATTATTAGCATATATATATCAACCATATATATATATCAACCATATTTGGATATTGTTAATCAATGCTTCATCCTTGTAAACGTTTGAAGGTAATTTAAGAAAAAATATTTTTTCTAACTTAGTTAGAAATAATTATTAAATTATTAATAGCTTTTATCTATGAAAACATATATTTTATTTTTCATATTTATATTTAAAAGTTTCCAAAATATCTTCCAAATATTTTAATAAACATATAACTCCTTTAATATGTGCTAGTATATCGGAATTGTTAACCTTATATATATATATATATATATATATATATATATATATATATATAAATGAACCTATAAGTTAATGAAGACATGAAGTAAATTTAAATGTTTTATCCCTCAACCAATTAAATTTATTTATTTTCATTGAATCTAAATATGTAAATCATAAAGCAACATCAAAATGATTTCATATAATTATGATAACCTGAAGAATAAATATTTATATGTAATATTGGTAATAACTATAAAAATAAATTAAGATATTTATGTTGGGTTGTGACAACACATATCTTTTTTTTACATCCGTTTGAGGTTTCTCAAGTGTTTGGATTTTTGGATGCCTGGAAAAGGTTGAGATATCTCATGGTTAAATATAAAATCCTATGAGGAGCTTATAAGACTTATATTCATTTCTCCACATAGCAATAAAGAATACCATTTCCCCCTATATCCGTCTTTGATGTGTGCGATTGTTTATTTGTCTTCTCTTTCCCTATTTATTAATTCGGTTTGCGAGCCTGAAGTACAACAAGTCATATCAAAGTTGAGGTTCGATGAAGGTCTGTGAGAGCTAAGGCAAGATTATCATTATGTTGCAAGGGAACCGAGGTTTTGTCACTCTCTCCGTGAGGAGGAAAAACCCTATGAGTTCGAAAGGCTATTGGATGCTAAGAAGAATGGTCAATGGGACGACGGAGTTGGAAGGCATGGTAGAAGATAGAGCAAGGTTTCCTCTTGGGTATGACAAGTTGTGCAGTTTTGAGGATGCACACAAACTGTTTGGCGAAATTCCTAAACGACATGATCATGGACCATTATGATGAGTTGTCGGAGGAGGCAGAGTTAGATTTGGCGGCAATGGTGGAAAGTCAAGAATGGAAGCAAAGTGTTGATGGGATTACTCAGAGTCAAAGCAATGGTGAAATTCTTGAATGCAAAGTTCAAGGTGGAGTTATGTATATGGGAATATGACTATAAGACCTGGTTATGCATGCCTACCCCTTTTTTAAATGTCACTGATAAAGTGTAGACGCCCTAGATGATAAGGGGGAAAATGTGGTATTCCCGGATACCCTGTTTATACAATTTGAGGGGGGTGGGGCCTAAAAGTGAGTGGTGTAGAATCATTTGGCCAGTTTGGTTGGATTTGGTAGTGGGAAATCCCAAGTAAAGTTTAAAAGGGGGTAAGTTAGGTCAAGAGTCGTGGTTTTCGAGTCCATGGTTTTTTTGGTAACTCGTATTTTTAGAGCTCATCCATCTAATGTAGCCTTTAAAGGGCTTAATATAGTCCATTGAAATTGGCCCATAGGTGAGGAGGTGAAGGCTTAGTTGTCTGGCTTGGGGGGATTTGGTCAAGGGAGTACATCTTTGTTGGTTATGGTGTTGAATTTAAGGATGCATATTGTGGTATCCTACTACCCACAAATCATCTTAGCATAAATGTGTACATGGAACAATCAAGAGTTGTTCAGGATCACAAAGGGAGATTTGTTTGCAAACTCAGGGAACCATTGTATGGTGTAAGGTAACTAGGAAATGGTACAAGATGTGTGATTCCTTCATGGTGATCCAAAGTTCTTAAGAAGTGATTATGATCATTTTTTTTTATGGAATATTCATTATCTTGGTGTTATTTTTATGATATTACTGTTGAAAGCAAAGCATGGTTTAGGTCAGTAGGTTAATGTCTCGGTTGGTTAGGATGTTATAGATGAAGGATCCAGGGGAAACAAAACAAATATTGGGCATAAAAATACAGAGAGAAGGGAAAAATGGTAAGATGTGGTTTTCACTGATAAGGTTCAGGATGAAATTTTTGAAACTAATAAATATCACCATTTTTTTCTTTCCATTGTAAATTGTTAGGATATTTAGACACTTAGGAGTTAGTTAAGATCTACTTGGTTTAATGTGTCATTAGGTAAAATTGTGTTTCTTAGTATGCATTAGTATGCATTTGTACTCAGAAAATACGACACTCACGATATGTTCCCGACATAGACTGATCCGACAGTTTATATTCTCCTGAATCTTAACGACCATTGATCTGTGGATTAACACCGGATTGGTCCATGACCTCTATTTAAAGAGCATGGAGGGTCATTTTTCGATGATTGATTGTGATAAAATCTCTTTTAAAATATCTCTATTATATTTTTCTTTTGCATTAATAAACTGCTCCAAGTGGTCGTGTTGGCTGGGGCCGTGGATGTTTCCCCGTATAGATTTTACCATGTCAAAACATCGGTGTGTTAATATTTGATCTAGTTGTGTGAGTGGTTATTGAAGGATTTCTTCTTTGGTTGGAATACACGTGTTTTCGAACATGGTATCAGAGCCAGTTTGAAGACTCACTCCTGTTGTAGATCAAGACCGTGAAGCCGAGTTGCCTCATCTATGTTTTCTTCCATTTACATGCATTTATGGGCTGACGGGACTATTCCATTTTGTCCAGAGTGCTTGTTTTAGTTAGGAAGATTTTTCGTTTCACTCAAAAATGTTTTTGTTTTCCCAAGATACGACTATTTCAGTGATATCCAAAGGTATAAACCCTAAATAAGCCCTTTTTAATTTTTTGCATATTATTATTTTGGTTTTATATTGTTTGTTTCTGGTTTGCTACTCTTTTAGATCTGCGTATTCTCTTTTCCCCACATCCCATGCGATCTCAAAAAATAAAAAACAAATAGGAAAAGGTGCATTTTCTGGGTAAGCTAACCAAGAGCTAACCCTTGTTCTCATCAAGAAGAGAAATTTGTTTCTTGTGTGAAACCATTTTTTTATGAGCATGCTCTCTAAGGACGTATTCAACAACAACAACACCCCCAATCCTCCTGCTAAACAATACAATATGTTTTGTTATCCAACTTGGTTAAAAGTTGTCTTATTAAGTAAGAGGTCTGGAGTTCAAGTCTCTCTTTTTGTTACTTTTTTTTAAAAAGTTCATGCTCCATTGTAAAGCGTATTTCACTTCAAGTATAAATGTGAATCACTATAAGTAGCTTTAATATTTTATTTTAGATTCATTTATTTTGCATGCAACTTTTTTTTATAAAGTAACTTCATTGTAAAAGTGATCCCCACTTCCTTTTATAAAAGTGGGTCGTTTCATAAAGAAACTTACACCACCAAAATTGGTCATTTGGTCATAAAGAAACTTACACCACCACAACTTTCACATCTGAAGTCCGTTTTCAATGTCGTTTTTTTTAAAACCACCTAATTTTTCGAGATCTTTTCATCCAGATCATTAGTTTCAGTTTTTAAATCCATATTCTCTTCATATTTAATATGGATTCTTCCAGTAATCTTTTTCTTACCAGCACTAACTACTTCCAATGGAAATCTCACATGGAGGATTTATTAAGAAGTAAGGCTTGTACCAGATTACCTTGGGAAAGGAAAAAGAACCCACTGATGCTGATAATAAATTCAAATGGGCTAATAGGAGTGATGAAGCACGTGGACTGATCGAAATGCCCATCTCTCCTGATTTAAAGTTCCACCTTAAAGAAATTGATGACCCGGATGAAGCTTGGGAAAAGCTTGAATATGTGTTTGGTAAACACAATAGTTTTTTAGCACATCAATTAAAAAATAAAATACTAACTTTAATTCCAAATGTTTTTTCTTTCATGGACTACTATCTATCTAAGTTTAAAACGCTCATAATTTTATGTGAAGAATGTGAGATAAAGCTGGCGGAAGATCGTTGCATCTATATTATTCTTTATAAGCTAGGTAGTGCATATTATGTGTTTGTATCTACCTTTTATGCCATGAGAGAAAATTTAGGGAAAGCTTATCAAAAACCCACTCTTGAGTCATGTTGTGATTCTTTGATTAGAGCACAAGACAATCTTATACAACTTGGAGTGATCAGCACTATAGGTACCTCCAAAAAATCCTTAGTCACCCAATAGAAAGATAAACCCAAGAATCCGAAGAAGCAACATCCTTTCCACAACAAAAAGAAACATAAGAGTCCCAAACCCACTCAGTTAGCTTCATCTTTTAATGGTGACAAATGAGAAAAATCTAAAAATAAGAAGACTCACATGCATTGCAACTTTTGTGATAAACATGGTCATGATGAGTCCAAATGTTTCAAGAAGATTCCATATTTAGAAGCAACGATGAAGAAGAACACCATCAATATTGATTCTACTTCTTCTTCTTCTTCTCATGGACATGCACTTTCTACTTCCAGTTTCTCCTTCAATACAAATTCTACTTCTTCTTCTTCTGATGAGTGGCTTATTGATTCTGAAGCATCTTATCATATGGCTAAGGATAAATACATATGTTCTTTTCTAAATGAATGTAACACCAAGAAAATATTTGTTGGTGATGATAGATCTCTTAGTGTTGTAGGATCTAGAAAATTTCAAGTAGATAATGATCATTTCAATGATGTATTATGTGTTCCAATTCTTCCTTGTAACCTTTTATCAATATATCAATTCACTCATTCACATGAAGGTAAAACCGTAGAGTTTTCACCTCACCAACTTGTAACTAAGGATCTAAAAGATCCTAAGTATGTTATTGCAACTGGAATTGATGATGATATAACTAGGTTGTACAAGTTTGACAACTTTAGGTCAACATCTTTTTCATCATTTTTTGTTGTTCATAGTGATGACTTGAGAAAACTTTGGCATGAGTGGTTTTGTCATCTAAACTATCGCTCATTGCAACAACTATCTAATCAAAATATGGTGAGTGGTCTTCCTCATGTTTCAATCAAAGATCATGTTTTTGTCGTTTGTGTTCTCGGCAAATATCATCGGGACAATTTTGATAAACATGCCTCTCGGCATGCCTCGGGCCCTTTGCAGTTTGTTCACAATGATTTATGTAGTCCACTTTCTTCTGCTTGTTTTTCTGGGTGTAAGTATTTCTTAACTTTCATTGATGACTTTTTCATACGTACTTGGGTTTACTTCTTAAAAATTAAGAGCGAAGTTTTTGACAAGTTTTTGGCCTACAAGGCCCTTGTAGAAAAGCAATATGGACATGAAATTCAAAGTTTAAGAACAAATAATGGAGGGGAATATGTGAACAATAATTTTACAAGTTACTGCACTACATAGGGCATCCAATTCCAACACACTATTCCATATACACCACAAGAAAATAGTGTTGCTGAGAAAAAGAACCACACATTAAAAGAAATGGCTAATTGTATGATCCAATATAAGGGATTAAGTCTAAAGTATTGAGTGGAAGCCATGAACTGTGCAAATTACATAGTAAATCGCACTCTCACAAAGGATCTTAAAAATATAACACTAGAAGAATCTTGGACTAAAAGTAAACTAGATGTAAGTCACTTCAGTGTATTTGGCAGTATATCATGTGCTCACATTCCTGTTGAGAAAGGGAAAGCATTGCAGCCTAAAAGTGAGAAGTGTATATTTGTCAAAGGTTATAGACTTCTTCAGCCACGTTCTAATGAAATTATTATTGGAAGGGATTTTAAATTTAATGAAAATCTCTTGGCCTAGGAGCCTAATTCGACTTGTGTGTCGTCTTTGGCCTGCAATCCTAATTCGACATTTGTGCCTTCTTCGGCCTGCAAGTCATATTCGGCATTTGTGACTTATTCTATTCCTATTCTAATTTCTTCTTTAGATGATGAAAATGAGGATGAAAATCCACCTCCTCCTTCTCACCTTCCTCTATATGAGTCCTTTCAACCTAAAACAATACCATCTCTAGCTCCATTGCTTCTTAGATGGGTTTTTTCAATACGAGAAGAAGCTGGTGATCTAGTCGGTGATCCTTCAGATCAACGTCAAACATGTTCACAGTTCCAATGAGCCTCTTCTCTTTTGGCTCAAGTTTCAGAGACTCATAATCCAAAGACATTTGCAAAAGCTTCGGGTCATCCAGATTGGGATACAACAATAAATGAAGAGTGTCATTCTTTAATGGAAAACGTTACTTGGGATCTTGTACCTTTTCCAAAATGAAGAAAACTTGTCATATGTAAATGGGTCTACAGAACTAAGTATGCCTCAGATGGAAGTGTTGAAAGACACAAGGCTCAGTTAGTTGCCAAAGGATTTTCCTAGGTTGAAGGAATTGACTATAATGAAACCTTTTGGTTGGACAACGGAGAGGGGGGGGTGAATCAATTGTTATTGTGCTTAAACAATTATTCCTATTTTGAATTCTTTACAGAAAACTCAATGACGATCACAATAATGTAGGGAAGTAAGAAATAGAAAAATCAACATCAATCACACACATGAAATATACAGAGACAGATATTTCCTAAGGAAACCCATAAAAGGAAAAACCTCTTCTTCTTGATATGATAAGTAATCCTTATTTTCTGTGCATTATCATTCTTATGAGCTCCAACTCCTCTTGAGGCTACAACCTCTGTTTTACAAGCAGCAACTTGTTGAGAGAGCCAACTCTCTAGTTTATCTAGCACCCACTAGAAGGAAGCACCAACTCCCTGAGTGTTCCGACACCAACTGGATGGAAGCACCAACTTCCAGTCACACAGGCACCAACCTGTATAACAGAGAACAATAGTTATCCCTTGCACCACCCTATTACCCTGGTTTTTCTGGCTTCAACCAGATGGAAGATACAACTCCTTGTGTTCAAGCACCCACTTGAAACTCTGAGGACAACAGTCCTCCTTAGCACCTCCCTTCCACCTCGATAATAAAAACTTCATTACTGAACCTTATTACAGTGATATAGTGTTTTTCAAAGGGCTTACCAGTCTCATCATTGTTCTGTTATACTACTATGTCTTTGCATGCATACCTTGACTTTCTCTTCCTCTCTCAGATATGCATTTATATTATGTGTCTTTCTTCTGTGCTTTCTTCTCAATGTATTATTTCCAGTCTATGTGCTACGCCTCTTTTTGTGCATTTCATCTACTGCACACAGCATGCTTCTACCCACATGGATAATTCTCAACAGAAGAAACCATCTCTTCTTTGTTCTATGTATATTTATCATGCCAAGTCCTCTGCCAGATCATCCACGCAACTCATCATCTTCTTCGGCGGTTATGTTGAGTCTGTTCGTCATCAGTGGCTTATCCTGATATTCTTTTCCTTCTCTGGCAGTGTGACTCTTCGTCTTCTTTTTCACAGTTAAGATTATTCTCTCTATTGCAGTTACAGAGTTCGACACTTTGCCATCTGTCAATTGTCTCTATGATGAGTCTTCATTCCACTGGCAATTACCTCGAGACTCTTCATCTCCTCTAGTGAGCACCCTAATATTCTTCGAATTCTCTGGCAGATGAAATCAGTCATTTTCTACAGTTACAATCATTCCGTCTCGGTAGTTACAGAAGTAACCTCCACGTTCTCATCCCCTTAGTGCATTTTCTCTTCCCAAGAAAACTTCACACTAGGCACTAGCTTTTCTTGTTGATCCCCTTCCTTTCACGTGAGTCGAAACCACTGGTGGTGACTAGGGGCCAATCACTTCAGGACTTCGTGTTTCGGGTCATCCCTCGTGATTCACCCCAACTCTCCTAACTCTCGATCTCACAAACTCCGAAGTGGAGTCTAGTGATGTGCTAGCTCCTCCCTCAATATAACATTGGGTGATGAGCTCATGTGACCATGTTATTGCGAACACGTCCAAAGGTGGTTTAGACCAAACTGCTTTTCGCCCCACAATTCACTACGATCCTCCACACATCCTTTCTCCAAAATTGTTGTATCAACTGCGGCCCACTCATGAAAAATTAATACACGAGCATGTTTTGGCCCCACATTGTGATGGGACCATCTATCTCATGATATTGATAGTGCTCATTCGATCAATGACTCTAATATATATTCCTTTCCTGCCTTCTTTCCTTTGTCCATGCATGATCCTTAGTCTCAACGATCAGGTGACACGTGGCCCTCCAAACCAACGGACGAGATCGATTTCACCTTCCAATGACGTGTGTCCCTCTTTAATCTAACGACTATCCTCAACTCCAGGACTTTGGCCTTTGGAAATCTCAAACTTTTCTCCTTCGCATTTTATCAGAGTAGTTTCACCTAGAGTTCACGATCCGTTGACACGTACTCTCCTGCATGATCAATTATCATAAGTGACTTCGGCACTTCCAGACTTTAAGATGATCGCTTCTTCATTCTCCTCCAGAGTGCTCACATGTTGAATAAGTCATAGGCAATGGAAACCACTTGTTGTCGGTTAACACATCCACTTACACTGTCCTTCCACTGTACTAGATCAACGGTTGATAATGCATCCAAAGTGATCTTTAGATCGGACGACTCGTATCCACTTCGAGACTTCGACATTCGGGACTTAGGGAATATGCTGGTGGTAAAACTCCTAGAGTGATGTCACTTACTTACATCACTTGATGACATGTCATGAGCCTAGTAGCTGCCATGTGTCACTCGAATTTGTGATTTTCACATACCTATAATGTCGAATCAACTTGACACTTGTCATTGTCTCATTGTTCCACGTCTCCTTGCTGACGTAGTCTTGCTGACATGGATCCTCATTCACTTCAGGACTTCGGCCTTCGGGACTTCAGGTATTTCGACTTTTCAAGTCATTAATTCTTTCAAAGTGAGAGTCCCCGAACAATAATCTCCTCGCAACTTTTAGACCCAAAATAAACGTTGTTTGTCGATCATGTTCTCAGATCGATGGCTCGATCTTTCTGCAATTCTTCTTTTCTAACTTATCTTGTCCTTCCACTTCAAACTAATCTAATGACTGTCATTTACTCCAGCTCTCCAGTTCTCTGGAATTCAGGTTTTTTAAGTCTCAAACTGAAAAATCCTTGAAGTGATTTGCTCCGAATTTGAGGATAGTGTGCCACCTATCAGTCTTGGTGATGGACAGTTCCTGCTTACTTCAAGACTTAAGGAATTTGACAAGTCCGCTCTCCTACGCTCTGTTGAAATAATGTAACGGCAAAGAGTATTCTTATTGTTATTGATATATTATTCATAGGATCAATCCCCATTGTGGATTGATCATGTCGGTTATTGTAATAGGACCAAATCCCCTTTTGCGGATTGGTCAAAA
>JZKD02S1121823.1:11873-24764 GCA_000966675.3 Picea glauca | reverse complement strand
AGTAGAAGTGCAAGAACCTCCTCAGATGACGATCCTCCATAAAAGAAAGCCATCTTGGGCTAGAGAGCTTATTCAAGATGGAGAGAAGTATGGTGTTCCCGAAGGAACTACAAGATAGGTGAAAAGACCAAAGCCATTCTCCAGTTATACGGCTTTGATGTGTGATATCCTAGAAGAGGAGCCTACCTGTTTTGAAGAAGCCATTTAGAGGAAAGAATGGGCAAATGCCATGACAGAGGAATACCAATCCATAATGAAGAATGAAGTATGGGAAATAGTTCCCAGACCAAAGAATAAAGATGTGGTATCATCCAGATGGATCTTCAAAATAAAACATGTTGTTGATGGAAGTATTGAGAAGTATAAAGCAAGATTTGTCGCTCGTGGCTTTTCCCAGAAGGAAGGAATTGACTATGAAGAGACATTCGCTCCTGTGGCCAGATACACTTCGATCGGGACCATCATATCTCTTGTAGCTAAGATGAAGTGGAAGCTACACCAGATCAACTTTCCTAAATGGTGTCATCGAAGAGGAAGTGTATACAGAGCAACCTCAAGGATTTGAGGTTGAAGATAGGAATTCTCATGTCTACAGATTGAAGAAAGACTTATACGGATTGAAGCAAGCTTCTAGAGCTTGGTATGGCCGTATAGATAGTTTCTTGACGAGATTAGGATTTACCAAGAGTAAAGAAGACTCAAATCTCTACTTAAAAATTATGAATATTGAGCCAGTAATCTTACTGCTATATGTGGATGACTTATTCTTAACTAGAGAAGAAAAACTCATCACTGAATGTAAAAAGAGACTTGCCTCGGAATTTGAAATGAAAGACCTTGGCCTAAAACATTATTTCTTAGGTCTTGAGGTATGGCAGAGTCCTGAGAGGATCTTCCTTAACCAAGGGAATTACACGGTTGAAATCTTAAAGAGATTCGACATGCTGGAATGCAAACCCATGAATACACCCATGGAAGCGAAGCTGAAGCTGTTGGTCGATACTTCATCAGATTTGATTGATGCCACACTGTACAGACAGATTATTGGATTGCTGATGTACCTGAAGAACACCAGACCAGACATTTGTTTTTCTGTGAACATCTTGAGTTAGTTTCTGGTAGAACCTAGACGTGTTCACCTAGTGGATGCAAAACATGTGATGAGGTACCTTAAAGGTGCAATAGATTATGGTCTCAGCTATGATGGAGATCATGATTTCACATTGAGTGGATATACTAATGTAGATTGGGCAGGAAGTGTTTCTAATAGGAAAAGCACTTCAGGATGTTGTTTTAGTTTGGGATCATCCATGATCTCGTGGTAGAGTAAAAAGAAATCTAGCATTGCTCTCAGCACAGTGGAAGAAGAATACATTGCCGCATGTTCTGCTAGCTGCGAAGCTATATGGCTTCGAAAGTTGTTGACCGGCCTATTTGACTTAGATATGAGACAAACTTGATTCTATGTGACAACAAGAGCTGCATAAAGATGATAGAGAATCATGTATTCCACGACAGGTCGAAGCACATAGACATCCACTATCATTACATTTGCGACATGGTATAGAGAGGAGCCTTGAAGCTACAGTACATTAGCATGGATGAATAGGTTGCTGACATGTTGACCAAGCCTCTATCTCATGTAAAGTTTGAGTACTTCCAATATAAACTTGGCATAGTCCGAAAGGACCTTCCTCAAAAGGGAGAGTAGATGTGATGTTCCTTACTTCTGACCTAGCTATCAGACGTAAAGAAAGATGTGATTTTCCTTGCTTCTGACCTAGTTGTCATACGTAAATAAAGATGTGATGTTCCTTTCTTCTGACCTAGATGTCAGACGTAAAGCAAGATGTGATGTGTTCCTTGCTTCTGACCCAGTTGTTAGACGTAAAGCAAGATGAGATGTTCCTTGCTTCTGACCTAGCTATTAGATGTAAAGAAAGATGAGATGTTCCTTGCTTCTGACCTAGCTGTCAGACGTAAATCAAGATGAGATGTTCCTTGCTTCTGACCTAGTTGTCATACATAAAGCAAGATGATCTGTGACTAATACTATGCTTCCGGCTATATAGCTACGACGTAAATCAAGTTTAGTTCCCTGCTTCCGACCTGATGGTTGTGACGTAAAGCAGGATGTGTACCTTGCTTTCGACCTGATGGTTATGATGTAAATCAAGATGATATGATGAGACTAGCACTGAGCTTCCAGCTAGATAGCTGTGATGTAAAGCCGGTCTAGTATCCTGCTTCCAACCTGATGGTTGTGACGTAAAGTAGGATGAGTATCTTGCTTCCATATTGAGTGTTGTGACGTAAAGAAAGACGATGAGATGAGGCTAGTACTGTGCTTCCATCTTGATAGCTGTGACATAAAGCCATTCTAGTATCTTGCTTCTAGCCTGAGTGTTGTGACGTAAAGCAATACATTGAGATGAGACAAGTACTCAGCTTCCAGCTTGATAGCTGTGACGTAAATCCAGTCTTGTATTATGATGAGCCAACCTTGTGCTATGATGATGATGATGTATCAGTTTTTTATACTAATACATATTGATGCAGATGATGATGGCATTCCTTGAGAATGACAATGTTGTCGATGAAGAAAAATTTCGATGATTTATAGATAAGCCAACCAATGTTCCAAGATGATATTGATGATCCTGTCCTCCCACTTGATGTTGTTGATGATGTTGTCCTCTCTCTCTCGCATGATGCTACTGAAGAATACCCTTCTTGTTAAGGGGGAGTGTTGAAATAATGTAAATGCAAAGAGTATTCTTATTATTATTGATATATTATTCATAGGATCAATCCCCATTGTGGATTGATCATGTCGGTTATTGTAATAGGACCAAATCCCCTTTTGTGGATTGGTCAAAAGACAATTGTAATAGACAAAATAAGAAGTTGGCCCCAGTAGCTATTAAAGAGACCCAGAAATATAATAAAGGTGGGTTTACCCACCCAGTTTGAGAAGTTGTCCCTGCCAGTAAAGAGACACTTCACATGTGCCAAACTTGTATAAATAAAGGAGGCTAGCGCCTCACTTAGACACAACTCACTTGCTCAGTTTGAGAGACAAGTTCTGATCTGTTACCGGTAAAGGAGAGAGAGAGTGGCGCATATCTAGGAGAGGAATTTCTGTATTAGCATATGAGATCTCTTGGCATTGTATTGGTTATCTATATTAAGGAAGTTTTGTTGGGTTTTCTTCCCCTAGAGGGTTTCCCAGGATAAATGATGTGTCTCTTGTGATTGTGTATTTCTTAGTGATCTTAGATTATGCTATTGTTATCTAATGAAATGAAAACAGCTATAATAATGGCTTAAACATTAACACACTCATCAAAGGCTTAACCTTCTTGCATTTACCTCTAGATCCAATGAATGTTGATCCTAAGTGCTTAGATCCAATGGATCGGATCTATACTTTTCCTCTGTGCTTCCTCTAGTCACTAGATGTTGATGTAACGGTCATTTAGTATTCAAAATTGGTGATCCAAAGGCCACTATCGTTCTTCCTCCTGAGCTTTCTGATCTCTCTGACTTAGAGGGTTTTTCTAATTGTTCAAAGGTCTTGATATTTTCTCCTCTTGCATGCTCTTTTCTTGGACCTCGATTGCACTTCTAGAAAACGCAAAGCGCTATCTCTTATGAGATTTTATCTCTGCATACTGTGCGCTCCTCCTCCTGAGCTTACGCTTCCTTCTGATCTACCTTCTGTTATTTAAATCAATGAAAAGCGCACTCTTCCTGTAAACATGCCAACAATGTTTTTGTGGTAGTACGATTGTCGTTAGACCAAAACCCACGAGTGATTAGTAAACTCATCACCACCAGACTTCAAGGATCCATGAGAGGCGTTTAGTCCCTTTTCACGATACACCGGGGAGAATTGACTACTTTCTATTTTGTGAAACAGTCTCACCCTCAACACGAGCCGAGTGTGTATTGAATTCGTGACCTCTAGCTTTAATACCATTTTTGTGGTAGTATGGTTGTCGTTAGACCAAAACCTGTGGGTGATTGGAAAACTCATCACCGTCAGACTTCAAGGATCCATGAGAGGCGATTTGTCCCTTTTCACGATACACCGGGGAGCGTTGACTACTTGCAATTTCGTGCCACACTTTTCCCCTATAGCCAAAATGAATTCCATCCTCCTTGTTATTTCCCTTGCTACCTCACATAAATGGGAGGTCCATTAGAGGGATGTTAAATCCGCCTTCTTGCATGGAGATTTGCAAGAATAAATATACATGGAACAACCTCCTGGCTATGTCTAGAATGACTCTAGCCTTGTTTGTCACCTTAAGAAATCTCTTTATGTCCTTAAGCAAGCTCCTCGATCTTGGTATACCAAAATGGACATCTTTCTTATTGCCACTGGATTCTCAAGATGTCATTATGATCCTAATGTCTATACCAAGAATGTAGGAATCCATCTCATAATCCTTTTCCTTTATGTTGATGACCTTATCCTTATTGGTAGTGACTAAAAAATTTTAAACCATGTGAAAAACAACCTTAAGAAGAAATTTGAAATGACTGACGTAGGCTTTTTGCACTATTTCCTTGGCCTCCAAGTTTTGCAAACCAATGAAGAAATTTTTCTTTCCCAATCTAAGTATACTTGTGACCTTCTTCATCACTTTCACATGGATGATTGTAAACCAACCCCTTCTCCCTTCCAGTCTAGAGTGAAGCTTGCAGCCACCTGTACTTCTCCCGAAGTTGATGCCAACTTGTACCGTCAGCTAGTTGGTAGCCTCTTATATATGACTCATACCCGTCCTAATATTTCCTATGTTGTTGGTATTATTTCCCGGTATATGCAAACACCCCTTGAAAGCCATTGGAAAGAAGATAAAAGGACACTTTTTTATGTTCATGGTACAATTCAGTTCAGGATACATTACAGTTCATGGGGGACTCCTTCATTGGTTGGCTTCACTAATTTAGATTGGGTCGGCGACCCTAATGATCGTAAGTCTACTGTAGATTATGTTTTCATCCTTGGTTCAGAGCCTACCACTTGGGCCTGTAAGAAAAAACAAGATATTGCACTTTCTTCAGCATAAATGCAAGCCATGAAGCCTTATGGCTTCGACAGATTCTTTCAGAGTTTGGATTCCAACAACATCATCCGACCAACCTTTGGTGCAAAAATCAGAGTGCCATCAAGCTTGCCAAAGGACCAGTTCAACATTGGCACAACAAACATATCGAGATACACATGAACTTCATCAAAAATCTCATTCAAGATCAAGTTATTGAAATGCTCTTTTTCCCTAGAGAAGATCAAGTTGCAAACATTTTCACAAAGTCTCTTATAGAAGTGAAGTTTTCCAAACTTCAATCTATTTTAGGAGTTCAAGAAGTTGTAATTAAGGGGGGATAGGATCTAATGCCTCATTCCTTATCCTATTGTGTTACTATTATAAATCCTTCAATCCTATCCCAAGTTGTTCTTAAGGGGAGATGTTAGGATATTTAGACACTTAGGAGTTAGTTAAGATCTACTTGGTCTAATGTGTCATTAGGTAAAAGTTTGTTTATTAGTGTGTTTCTTTAATATGCATTAGTATGCATTTGTAGTTAGGAAATATGACAATCACAATATGTTCCCAACATAGAGTGATCTGACGGTTCATATTCTCCTCGATCTTAACGACCATTAATCTGTAGCTTAACACCCGATTGGTCCATGATCTCTATTTAAAGAGCATGGAAGGTAATTTTCTGATGATCGATTGTGAGAAACTCTCTTGTAAAATCTCTCTGGAATATTTTTCTTTTGCATTAGTAAACTGTTCCAAGTGGCCGTGTTGGTTGGGGTTATGGTTGTTTCCCCATAGGGGTCTTACCACATCAAAAAATCAATGTGTTGATCTTTTATATGGTTGTGTGAGTGGTTATTGAAGGTGTTCGTCCTTTGTTGGAATACCTGTGTTGACGAACAAAAGGATATCATGCTACATCATTTTTCTTCTCGTCCCCCATGAGTTGTTGTCGGGATCAACGTGACGTATCTTGGAAGGGCTTGAATGGTTCGATTCCCAACTTCTTGTACCTAGATCTTGTCGGTGACATGTACAAAGAAAAAAAAAATGAAGAGAAAACCACTTTGATACCACTGATCTGGATTTATGAGTGGAACGAAATGAATAACTGATTGAATACAATAACACAAAGATATGGATTAAAAAAATAGATATCCAATGAGACATAACTTCTATTGAACAAATAAAATAGGCTAAAACTGTAAAACTACAAAACTGAAAACAACTTGCTCGAATGGTGGTAGTTATCTCTTAGAAGAGATGTGGTTGCTATGCACATTCATCTAAGCGGAATGATTATAATGAGGCTCCAGAGGCCTTTTTAAAATTACTCATGAATTCCAAAACCCTAGACATCCAAAAAAACTAACCCTAGGAGATGAAACGCCAAAAGTTATGTGGGCCCCAATGGGTAAGTTGGTACCTCAACTTCCTAGGATCGTAATTTTTGCGCGACCTCTATTTTAGGCATGTAATAGGCCGTTGGAAAGGTATTTTCAAGAACTACACATTATTCCATCAAAATTTGATTTTGTCTGTAGTTTGATTGTGGAAAGCCCTAAAATAAATAAATAAATAAAAACACCTTTTAGGGCCCCAAAACGGTCGTGGAAGTACATAAAGATGTACTGACATGAAAAATTCCAAAATAATCCAGTTGGAATAGGTGGGCGACCATCAATAACCCCCTGGATGTTGTGTAGGGATTTAGGATAGCCCTAGAAGTGAAGAAACCACAATTACAAAGAAATGTCATCATTATAGAGAAATGTGTCGAACTAAAAACTGTCAAGAGGATTCGGTTGGAATAGGTGGGTGGCCACCAATATCCACCTAGATCAATAGGAATTTGGTGTATATTTCGAGGAGTTACAATTAGAAGCATCCAAATACCTAGGATGAAAATTTGATCTACATGCAACACTCTTATAACATAGAAGTCCACACTTCTACTGATAAGTCCCCTTTTTAAACTTGCTTTGGATATTTTCCACCTTTTCCCTTGGATGTTGTTTATGGAAAACAAGGAAGAGTGAGGGAAGACACTACAGGAGAAGTATTGAAAGCATAGACATTTGTTGAAAATATTAGGCATATCCATTTGCAAGTATATGAGATGTTGAAGAAGTCACTGGAAAAGTAGAAGGCTACACATGATCAGTATATAACAAAGAATTCATTCAAAGTGGGAGACATGTTTGTTTACAACTGAAAAACGAAATAATGCAAGGTCCTGGTAATAAGATCATGGATTTGTGGCATGACCCTTTTGAGGTAATGGAAAAGGTGGGAGATAATGCCTATAGACTCATTCTACCCCCATACATGCACATTTAATCAGTAGTGAATGTGGAGAATTTGAAACTCTATGATCCTTCCCTTTTTGGATCAGGAGGAGGAGGAGTAGGTGTAATATCCCCATTATAATACCCAGTGAAATTAATCCATAATATAGATATAATGTATCGTTTTGGCCAAGCGATGTATATGCGAAATGTATTTTTGAATTTTAATAAATAAAAAGTAATGGTTGTTGTTGGGGGGCATGGAAAGAGATGGGGGTTGATTGTTCCACAAGAGAGAGGGGTCTATAAAGGAGGCTTTATCCATGAGTTTATTTTCCCAGTCATTTTTCCCAATTTTAATGCTTTGAGTGAACCTTTTGATTTCCCTTAAGTGTGGAAGATCCCAATCATTTAATATCTCTAATAGGATGGGTGTAATAAGTCGCATCCCATAGTTATTGAGGAATGATATGAAGTACAATAAGTTAGAGGATGAGTGTGAGTCAAGAAAAATAACAAAAGGAGAGGAAATTCAGATAGTCAGGAGGGTAGTTTTAGAAATACATGTTTTTGCATGGTGGAGGGGAGATGACAACATAGGAGAGTGCAATGGATCTGGAGAAACAATGGAGGGTGAATTCTGGAGCATTTTTTGAGTTGAATATTGAAGAAGCAAGTTGTCAGGATTCCAGAAGAACCAGGTTTTCAGGGATAAAGAGTGAACTCCTGTGAGAGTTGTACTCCAACAACAACCTTCCTGATGTTTTGTTTCCTGTTAGTTTTCCTAGCAGTGATTTCCCTTGAGTAACTAATGAGATTCATGGTTACCTGCACTAGAGAGACCTTGATAAATGAATGTGACACCTGATGGAATGAGAGTAGTGAAGGGGTACATTCCTTAGGTTGTCCATGTCGAGAGGAAGAGATATGGTGGGATTCATTCCATTCTGGTCTTGATATCGACCCCTCTTTTAAAGGTTCTTCTCCTCAAAACCTATTTATTCTGAAACCTCTTGGAACAAGTTACCATAAATCATATGGATCTTGCATCCCCAAGGTAGACTTATATTCCTACTGACTCTTAGACCTATGAATGGGGTGTAAATATATTTTTTTCTTAAGTATACGACTCATTTTCCCCACTCTGATGCCCTCCATTGACCAATCTTGGAATCCAGTGAATCCATGCCACCCACATCCATCCCAACAATATTATGAAAAGTTGGGATAATTGTAGGAGAATGCTAGTGGGATGTGTGATTTTCTGAGGTGTAAGTGGATAGTGAGATATCACCCACTTTTGTGGATTCCTAGCCCCAACTCAGGGGTAACTTGATGTTCAGTTTTGGAGCAACAATCCTATGGTTGGGTGGAACATTTGTCCCAAGCAATTGGTTGCACAATTGTTTAGAAAGATAAGTGTTTTATTTTTTCTATGTGTTGCATTATGAGTTTTAATTGTTATGGACTAATTATGTGTATGAGAATGGTTTATATGTTGTTGTGATGAATTCATTAGCCGCGCTCATGTTTATGTAGAATGGTGTAGATGAACATTTAATTAATATTATTAGAAAATGGTTAAATCGATGTGGTTTCCTATAGTTGGAAAACTACAGGATATGTTAGCAAGATTTTTTTATTTAACATCCATCACTAGTATCCAAAACAGAGAAGATGGTGAATTATAATACTTGAGGGCCAATGGAGAAAAGAACATGAGACAAAGATTACTCTGTGTTAGGGTCCTACCCTAACCTTCCTACTTTAGGCTACATAGGAGTTACTCGATTGTTGTATGCGAAAATCCTCTTGGAATAAGTCTCATTAGATAGTAGTGGATAGTTATTTAATTTAAAAGGGTCCACTTCATAAGGCCCCCTAAGTAGTTGGTACCCATTAATCATATGGCCACAAGTAGTTAGGGTTTTGTTATTAAGAATATATTTAAAGAGATAGCAAGCTATGGAATGTTTTGTCATCTATCATTGTATTTGGATATTTTCTTAGTGAAATGTCACCCCACCTTAAGAGAAAAGCGAACATTTCTTTCTTTCTTCATATATCATAATACAAGTATATATTTCACATATTTCATCTTATTTGTTTATTGTATCTAGTTTTCGACAATTATATTCTTTGTATACATTGTTTGTGTTTCAAATCTAAGGGTTAAGGAACAATGTGCTATGGGAAGACACTATGAATCAAGAATTGGGAGCAGTTATAGGATTTTAGATATGTTTATTAGTTGTTATAAAACTTGTAATAGGATAATTTCATGATTATAGAGTGAAACATTGTTAGGGATGTGTTTTTAGATCATACTATGGTAGGGAAGAAAGGGGTCTAGCTCTTAAGACTAAGTTGTGAATTTCCACAAACCGATAATAACTTAAAGGAAAAGCCTAGAAAACTACTAATTTGTATTTGCTATTTAAAAAATTCTTAATTATGATTACTTTGTTAAAATCCATAGTAATTTTGAATACTAACTTTAAAGAATAAACACTTTGACATAACATTACATTTAAACCTTAAAAATAACAACTGTTAAGACTCCTAAAAATAACAACTGTTAAAACTCCTAAAAAAAAATAGCAAACATTTCATAAACCAACCTCTTTATTACAAATATCTATAAAAATAATACAAAGCATTTTCCATATGTTGCATGCCACTTACAATGCTCCCTAGGCCATGCAAAGCAATTGGTAAAACATTTTGAACTTTTCGATCCATACAGTAAACCTAACGAACATAAATTAATTCAAATATTACCATACTCAAAATGTCTAATCCATGCCTATCCCTCCAAGAGTGGAGAAAAATGGATTGGTTATGATAGAAGAAGGGGTTTCACGATAACCTACATAATTTGATAGGTTTCCACAAATGTTTTGTATTGAATGACTTTGAAATAAAACCCTCTTCTAGGTGTTCAATTGCAAAGAATGCTATACTTAATTTTGCTATTCAACGTTCTCTCTTTTTTTCACATCGACTTGTTTTTTTTTTCACATCGACTTCATAACTGCAAGAATGTTTGTGTTTCAAAGATACCCCAATATATAATCTCAATGACCTATATCTGCAATTTTTTTTGAAAAAATTACCGTAAAAAACATAAAAATCTAAAACATTTAAACAATGTCCTTTTATATTTTCCACCATGTAAACAAATTGACTTTTAAAACAAAATTTATAGACAAATTGACTTTTAAAAAAAATAATTATATATGAATTTAGTGTAGTTTTTAAAAACAAATTTCAAAACATATTTTTCCAACTAGTTATAATTTATTATGTATTTATGTAATTTTTTTTTAAATAAAATTATTTTGAATATATAAAAGTAGATAAAGGTGTTATGAGTTTACACATTTGTGATACAAATTAAGATGTAGATAAGATAGTTTAAATGGCTCAATACTCTAATTGATTTAATTTAATCACAAATTAAGATGTTGATAACATAATCTAAATAGCTCAATACTCTAATTACTTAAATTTAATCAATAAACAATGAAATCACATAATCTTGAATTTTAATTTTCTCATTATCACCTAGACTAAAAAAACATTCACAATAGCCCCTAGACCAAGATCTTTCACATGAAACTTTCACAATAACCTCTCAAAATCATATATTGAAAATTAAAATACAATATGAAATAACCATGAACATTATGAAATAATCAATTAACTATTTAATTAAAATATAATAATCCAATTTAATTAATAACAATTAAACTATAAAATAAATAAGATATCAATTATTTAATTCTTTATTAAATGATAAACTTTAACTACATAATAGTATTTCTATAAAATAAATAAGATATTAATTATTTAATTCATTATTAAATGATAAACTTTAACTACATAATGGTATTTTTCAAAGAGAAATGTAATCTTGGCTAATTTTAATTAGCCATATAACAATGAAAATGGTCGTTCATTATTTTAATACATAAATGAATCAATAAATAAATAGGTAACTTTAATTTTTTAATAAATTAATTTTTATATAATTAATTATAATTTTTTAATAAATTTATTTTTATATAATTAATTATAATATGATTTTGATATATATATATATATATATATATATATATATATTTTAGAATGTGTATTATTTAATAATTTTAAATAATTATATTTTTTGAAATAAAATTTAATAATCAAAGTTATTAATAAAAAACTATAAATTTTAGAAAAAATCATCAAAATTCGTACGCACAAATTTCCACAATAGAATTATGTGGATGCGGAAAATAATTTCAAATGGAATATTTCCACCGCTTAATCAAAAACAAATATCAAATCATTCCCTATTTCCACCACTGACCAAAAAAATATTAATTCATTCCCTGTCTCAATGACACCGGTGGCACGTGAATTTCTACCAAAATTCGTAAAGAGAGAATTTAAAATTGGATTTTTCCAGCACTGACACAAAAAAATTGAAATCAAATCATTCCGTCTTTATTACACTCTTGACACGTGAATCTCTACCAGCAAATGACAGAACTTCGAGTTTGGTCACAAGCTGGCGGCCGAGTGACCACGAGTCAAAATCACTAGTGCAGTGGCGATTATTCTAGACGAAGGCAAATTTTGTCCAGACGTTTATCTATATATTTCATCAATTTCAGAATGGAGTGCATCTTAAATGATCCATGAAGATATGGATCGAATTCTGAATTTGAGTCTGGAAGAAATCAGCCAGCTTGTGAATTTGTGGGGTGATATCTGGTATTATTGAACTCCCGATCAGTAACAATGGCTGCAGATCAAGTTTGTAAGATGAAGTCCAAAGAAATGCAAGAAAAGGAGATCGCGTTGGACGGGTCGGTTGATTTGAAAGGGAGGCCTGTTTTAAGAGAAAAAACTGGAGGGCTGAAAGCCTGTTCATTCATCGTTGGTATGTAACCGCCTCTTTCATCTATCTGCAGGTATTTTGGTCTTACAAATGCACGTTTTCCTGAGCTTGATCGCTATTTTTTAATCAACAGGTTACGAGTTTTGCGAACGATTGGCATTTGGCGGGATTTGGGCTAATTTAGTGATTTATCTTACAACCAAGCTGCACGAGGGCACTGTTTCTGCTTCCAGGAATGTCACCAATTGGACCGGTACGATGTGGATAATGCCCATATTGGGAGCTTACATTGCTGACAGTCACTGGGGTCGCTACTGGACCTTCATAGTCTTCTCATTTGTCTATGTAGTGGTAAACAATCTCCTCTCAATCCTTTCTTCATGGGGTTTTTGACTGTTGCGTTTATTAATCCTTACTTCATGGGGTTTTTGACTGACATCACTGCTATTGCGTTTATTAAGTGCATTTGAAAATATTTTCCCTGTCTAGTTCCTTACATATCAGCACTGTATGGGATAGAGATTATTCAAAATGTATCACTTGGTTTGTATTATATGTTTTAAGGTTAAAGTATGTAGTAATTTTATTGGTAATTTTGGAAAAAGTTTTTGAATCATTCAAAGTTTAAGTTTCCAGTAGATACTTCACTTATCCA
>JZKD02S1121823.1:0-11863 GCA_000966675.3 Picea glauca | reverse complement strand
ATAGACAAGTTAGGATTCCACTTCAGGATTTCCAAATATTGGTGAAGGCATTTTATCCACTCAGTAAATCGCTTGCACATTTGAATAATATTTTTGATAATGATGTAATGGTTACCGTCTCCCATTAAGCCACCCACTAATTGGGTACACATAGCGACATTTCGATCTAAATCTAGCTTTGACCTGTCTATGTGTTAAGTCCTTTGAATAATCATTTAAAACATTAAAAAAAACCAGTTGCAGGATGTCAAACAAAATGGAAAATAAAATCATAAAAGGATTAAAAAATGAATTTTTAAAACATAAAATCCATGTTAGGTTAGACAACCAACCAGAACAAGTGTTTTAAACCCTTCAATAATATTTCAAAGCATTAAAAACATCACCTCTAAAAAGTCATAGAGAATGAAAGGAACGCCTGTTTCCATGTTAAGTCAGGCAACCAACAGAAACAAGTGCGTTAAGCTCCTTATTTTAAAGCATTAGAAAAAGCAGCTCTAAAAGGTCAATGAAAATGAAAGAGGAACATCTGTTTCCATGTTAAGTGAGGCAACCAACAAGCACAGATGTGGTAAAGGCCATTTAAGAAAGCCAACTCCAAGAAAATAGAGACCATAAAAATATTCAATATAAATGATAAATTTGGGTATTCTTATGTAAATTAAGGTAGATATTCAATATAAAATGATGTATCAGGCCATTGGATATCTGCATGTGGTAATGGAACTGGGATATCAAAACTGACAATATGTTAGGTAGGGTGCAGATTAGTACTTTGTAACACTCCCATTATAGCTGATAACATTTGTCATTGATATTTTATTACTAAGATGCAATTTTGTTAAAGATTGTTCTTAATAATTAGTTGAGTTATTTACTCTATGATGTATCCTCATTAAAGTTGAGTTATTTATCATATGATGTATTTTCATGGGATGGAATATTATGATGTTTTTTTGAAAAATATTATTTTATGTATATTATATTTTTATATTTATAGTGATCTAGGTTAGAAGATGAGAGTAGTTAAAATATTAATTAAAGTTATGGAATTTTTTTTCAAGTGAAAGGGATACTTTTGTTCAATGAGGATAGTCAATCGTAATCTAGTGTATAGAGAGTAGGAAAGGGAAAAATTGGTTATGGAGAGATTATAAAATAATTCTTTTCCTTGTATGAGGAGTTGGATTATTGAGAATTTTCACATTGAGGAAGAGATATATCTTATTTTGAATTTGCTCGAGCAATTTGAGAGCTATTCTAACTTAGTGATAGATGTGGCTAAAAGTGTACCTTAGCAACTGTGGCTAGTAATCTCATTTATGCTTAGGGGGTTAAATGTGCATCTTCTTTGAAGGCAGGTGATTCCATTCACCATGGTAATATATGTCGTCGAGTTCGATTTCACGTCGACAATTGTTGATTCCTAGCAACAACACACAAACACTTGTAATCGGGTTATAATTACTCATCCTTCATACAATATCAATTGTAAGTCTCTAGATAGAAACAACAAAAAGACATATTAAAGAGTAGCAGGAAGATAAGATTGATGAGTAGCAGAGCAATGAGAACATAGAAGTTAATAGAGCTTCAATAATGAACATGGCGACAATAGTTAAAGGAATCCAAGAGAGACATATTTTCATAGATAGACACACATGGAGAGCCGAAAAGAAAATACTATGAAAGAAGAATGATTGATTTGATTGATCCGTTGGTGTAAAAGTTGCATAACAGTTCTTGGATTGTGACCTCAAAATCCATAAAGAAGAGAAATGGCAGGTTGGCCTAAGCATGATATTCCACCATAAGGTGTTGTTGGCAACCCTATATATTTTTAACTTTTTAAAGCATCAAATAATAATTTATGTGGCTGCCTACCTGGGGTCATACAATTATTGTTCTTCATAAGCAGCTTTTGAAACTACGATTGTGATCTTTCAATTATTCCTAGTGTTTTCATTTTCATGCTTTGTTCATCACTGAAAGCATGAAAACGAAGCATCAAAACCTATGATTGGGTTACTACTTTATTTAAAGTTTATGAAAGGTAGATGGCTCCACAATTTTTGTTAATAAAGATTTTGTTTCCTGCTATCAAGCTCATCTTCTTTATTGACTCCTCAAACGTGAAGTATGCTTANCGTTAAGCTCCTTATTTTAAAGCATTACAAAAAGCAGCTCTAAAAAGTCAATGAAAATGAAAGAGGAACATCTGTTTCCATGTTAAGTGAGGCAACCAACAAGAACAGATGTGTTTTTAAGGCCATTTAAGAAAACCAACTCCAAGAAAATAGAGACCATAAAAATATTTAATATAAATGATAAATTTGGGTATTCTTATGTAAATTAAGGTAGATATTCAATATAAAATGATGTATCAGGCCATTGGATATCTGCATGTGGTAATGGAACTGGGATCTCAAAACTGACAATATGTTAGGTAGGGTGCAGATTAGTACTTTGTAACACTCCCATTATAGCTATAGCTGATAACATTTGTTATTGATATTTTATTACTAACATGCAATTTTGTTAAAGATTGTTCTTAATAATTAGCTGAGTTATTTACCCTATGATGTATCCTCATTAAAGTTGAGTTATTTTATCATATGATGTATCTTTCATGGGATGGAATATTATGATGTTTTTTTGAAAAATATTATGTTATGTATATTATATTTTTATATTTATAGTGATCTAGGTTAGAAGATGAGAGTAGTTAAAATATTAATTAAAGTTATAGAAATCTCTTCTAAGTGAAAGGGATACTTATGTTCAATGAGGATAGTCAATCGTAATCTAGTGTATAGGGAGTAGGAAATGGAAAAATTGGTTATGGAGAGATTATAAAAGATTCTTTTCCTTGTATGAGGAGTTGGATTATTGAGAATTTTCACATTGAGGAAGAGATATATCTTATTTTGAATTTGCTCGAGCAATTTGAGAGCTATTCTAACTTAGTGATAGATGTGGCTAAAAGTGTACCTTAGGAACTGTGGCTAGTAATCTCATTTATGCTTAGGGGGTTAAATGTGGATCTTCTTTGAAGGAAGGTGATTCCATTCATCATAGTAATATATGTTGTTGAGTTTGATTTCACATCGACAAGTGTTGATTCCTAGCAACAACACACAAGCACTTGTAATCGAGTTATAATTAGTCATCCTTCATACAATATCAATTGTAAGTCTCTAGATAGAAACAACAAAAAAACATATTAAAGAGTAGCAGGAAGATAAGATTGACGAGTAGCAGAGCAATGAGAACATAGAAGTTAATAGAGATTCAATAATGAACATGTTGACAATAGTTAAAGGAATCCAAGAGAGACATATTTTTATAGACAAACACACATGGACAACCGAAAAGAAAATACTATGAAAGAAGAATGATTGATTTGATTGATCCGCTGGTATAAAAGTTGCATAACAGTTCTTGGATTGTGACCTCAAAATCCATAAAGAAGAGAAATGGTAGGTTGGCCGAAGCATGATATTCCACCATAAGGTGTTGTTGGCAGCCCTACATATTTTTAACTTTTTAAATCATGAAATAATAATTTATGTGGCTGCCTACCTGGGGTCATACAATTATTGTTCTTCATAAGAAGTTTTTGAAACTACGATTGTGATCTTTCAGTTATTCCTAGTGCTTTCATTTTCATGCTTCATTCATGACCGAAAGCATGAAAATGAAGCATCAAAACCTATGATTGGATTACTGCTTTATTTAAAGTTTATGAAAGGTAGATGGCTCCACAATTTTTGTTAATAAAGATTTTGTTTCCTGCTATCAAGCTCATCTTCTTTATTGACTCCTCAAACGTGAAGTATGCTTATGGATTGTTATGTGATTCACCAAGGGTCCATTTAATTTAAACTTTGATATATTTTTTGTGGCGTTTGGTCATGCGTATCCTTGTCACTACATTTTGGTTTATAAATTTTTCCTCTCCTAAACTTTAGAAACCAAACCCATCTTGTTGCGCAATCATAAAATTTAATGAACTTGGTCGTGGCCTGTACCTTGTGGGATGTGGCAGTTTGACAACGATGAGCCCATTACCTTGAGCTAAATATCGGGTTTCACATGTACTCCTATCATTCATTTCACATAACGCCTTTCATTTGGTATTGAAGAACCTCTGTCCATACATGCTAGGGTATTGCTGAGTTTTTGGGTCTGAAATGTCATCTTGGTCTTTTCCTAGAAACCTTCCATACTCACTGTGTTTTATTGTCCATCTTTTGTATCCCCATGGCCCTGGTCATCAAGATTGAACCCAATGGCTTTCAAATCCTTCTCCTGTGTGATGATGCAAGGGAGATCTCGAGGGTCAAGGCTGGCTTGTTTTTCTTGAGAAATTCCAGGGATTTAACTTTCGAACCGCTCAGGAATTTGCCCTTTCTTTTGACGGATGTCGAGCCAAGGTAGGAGACATTCAGGTCGAGGTCATAGAGGATTTTTTAGGTCAAGCAACATGTCTTCCTTTGAGTGGGCATAAGTGGTTCAAAAACACAAAGGTCGAGGAGGTTCCATGGAGCCTTTTCTTCACGTCTCGAAAAATCAATTGTTGTGACAAAGGTATGCTCGTGTCCCTGTTGAAAACCCGGTGGCATGGTTTTCTAGTAGTCTTGAAACAATTTGTGACGTGCGAAGGCCGTTTTGGTTTTGTTTTTCTATATCATATACGTTTGCTGATGAATTTCATTTGGTTTCAATTAAATATGCCCTATTACCTGTGGAGAAGCCTGTATAAAATGGCAAAGAGGTATAAGAGACAACAATTGGATTCAAGCCCGTTTCACCATGGTTTGATTAAGATACTGTTGGTACATCAATTGAAGTTACAAAATGATGATTGTAACGCTTTCCTGACCTGAAACGATTTCGTTGACTCCAATGTTGTAGAGGTTGACAAACCTATGATAGAGGAAACCATAGTCCCTACCAGAGCAGTCCCTTCACCTACACAGGTATGTGTTACATCCACCCTCAGTAAGCCTATACCCGACCCACAAGTTGTTGAGCAGAGCCATGAACAACGCTCACGCCCTAACACCTCTGCTGAGAACGAAAATAGACCTGTGGGAAAGCCATCTAAAGGTGATATCGATTTAGGTTTTAAAAATAAAAGGGCAGGTAGGTTGATCTCAAGGAAACTATGAAATAAATCAAACTCTCATGTGAGATCGATCAAAATGATCGAGATCCATGAGAGCTCAGCCTCAGAGATCGACAGATTCTTGGCTGAAGAAGATCCTCCTTCCTTCCAAGCAGATCCCGACCAGACCTACAATTTCGTGGATAATTTGCCACCCTGCTTGAAGCACAGTCAAGGATTTCTAGGTATCAAGTTTGATAACAAACCTAAAGGCAACAGTGCACATAGTCCGACACTCAACCGTGGGTATTCTCAAATGGTCATCACAGATTCACAATCTGAAACTTGTCTATTTTGGATTGACAAATATTATACAGACGTACCCATTTTACAATCGCAGATCAAAACCCTTACTGATCAGGACGACCCCCTAACAAACTAAAATCGTAGGCTCAAGTCCATTGTTTAGAGACAAGGAAAATGTTTGAAAAAAACAGGGAACATCATAGTAAAAAACGCTGAGAGTGTAACAACAGTGATCAATTATGAGATCATGTTAATCGATTTGATTTTCCAGTTAAAGGTAAAGATTTGTTTTTATCTTAAAATAGTGTTACATTCTTGTTCATAGAATAAATTAGATTTTGTTGCTAAAATAAGACTAGCTACAGAATCAATAGATCCTGTAGCCAGTCTGTTCTTATTCGAAATTTGGAAAATATTGGTTAAATGTATATCTGAGTTTCTTTATTTTATGTTTTTTCTTTCAGGATATCTGGAAGTTTATGGTGATCAAATGGTATGAATAATTTATGGGCTTATTAGCCATGTCCATGGCTTATTTTTGTGTAAACAGGAAAAAACTCTTTTATTTTTAGAGATTTAGTGTGATCTGGGGTGGTTATATTCCCCCTCTATTTTTGTAATCAGTAGATTATTGTCGAGATTTAATCTTATCTCATAAGATAAGACAGTTAGATTTTCTGAACCCTTTATAAACTCGTATTTTTGTAATCAAAACATCTTGGCCTGGGGCTGAAGGTGGATAGTTTATTCACGAATTTGGACGGAACATATATTTACATTTTGGCTTTAGCTCTCTGTAAATGTTGTTTTTGTTTATGGTTTGTTTATCTTAATTAATTAATAGTTGTTGATAGCTTTTGTCTTCACAATTTATTATGACATTGGGAAAATTTCTTTAAAATACTATCCACATTTTGATGCTTTAGATATTGAAAAGAGTGGTCATTCGTTCAACCCAAATGATAAGATTTTTCGTTAATTTTGTTGGATGATTAAAAGCATGTTGTTACAGTTAGATTTATCTTATTTGTAATTACTTGCAATCACAAATACCACAATGATTATTTGCATCTCTTCGTTCTGTCGTTAAAAGTCAATAGTCAATATACTGTTTTGCATTTATTCCAAACAATTTCAAGGTTCATTGCAGATTTATCTCTTGGACATACTAGATGGACATTCCATAATTATATAGATGTTGGATGCACATCAATTAACTCATTGATAGGTTAGTTCTTTTCTTTCTGTTGTTTATTTGTCTACGAAACTCTAATATATGGTCTGGCTTTGACCGTGCACATACTCCTGTTTCACTGTATCTTTTTCAGTTTAAACTTAGATTAATAAAGAAAAAACCAAAAATAGCTTATGTGCTTTCTTTATCTGCTTTTGTTTAAGCAACCATCTTTACATAGATTTTCGTGAGTTTAGATTAAAACTTGCAACTTGTATATCATGCACATAAATAAGATAGACAAATCTGTTTTGTAAATATTATCAACAATAGTTATATGTACATGTATATATATTGAGTGGTTATTTAATAGTTAGCTTTTTTTATTTCTTTTATTTGTTTCTTCTAGGACTTTTAGATTGGCTAACGGAGCCATTAAACCCATCAGAACGACTTATACTAAACGGCTTGGGTTATTTAGACAACCCCGGACCGGACTTGTTCTTCCAATTGACGAACGGTCATTTTCACCTATCAACAAATGGTGCTAGAAGGAGGGACTGAACATGATTGATGACACGTGGAGGTCACAAGACTCCTCCCCCACACACCTTCTCCCCTATAGTAACAATAAGTTGTTATGACGACAACGCTACTTCTCAAAAAACAACCACCTCAAATGAAAATCCACAGATTACTGTTGAGCCAGTAACACCAAACCCTCCAGGGTCTGATGTACAAGAAATTGTTTGTCAATCACTTCTAAGGACACACGGTGCTTTGGCCCGTATCAGACAACCAGGTCGACCACTGAATCAACCGCTAGATTTATCTTATATCAGAGAGAAACTCGAAGGCACTAGTCTTCTCCTAAATCCTACGGATCCAGTTCACATCCCCACTCCCACAGCCGAAGGATCTGGTATCCCACCTTCACCACCGTCTTCATCTCCCTCCTCTTCAGGAGAAGAGTCATCGAACGAAGGAAGTTCTTCATCTCAGCCTTCGACACCACCCACGCGCATGGAAAATCCAAACAATCTCACCAGACCTTGGCTCGATCAAGATGTTGTGGCCATAACTGGACCCCAACATCCTTTGCCTAAACATCCAGAGAAATGGCTCTCTAAATTCACTCCAGATTCTAAGAAAATCGCTGAGGATCACATAAAATAATTCATGCTAACCATTAGACTCCAAAGCGTAGAACACAAAGATGTAGTATGTAGAATTTTTCCATACACATTTGAAGGCAATGCCTCTACGTGGTATTTTCCCCAACGACCCCACACCATTGTATATTGGGATAAATTCGAATCTTGTTTCCTTGAGAATTTCGGGGATGAAAAATCTCTCAAAGTCTTAGTCATGGAACTTTCCAGTTTAAAGATGAACCCGAAGGAAAAAATAAAACACTTTAATCAAAGGTTTCTAACATTAAAGAATCGAATCCCCATTGATTCAATGCCTGCTGAAAATCTTATCGTTGCATACTACACCAAAGCCCTACACCAGAACATAACAATCTAGGTAAAAAGATCTAAGAAGGCAACATTATTGGAAGCCTTCGAGGAAGCAAGCCAAATTGAGAAAGATATTCTAAGCCTAAAGGATAATATCGGTAATGAGGCAGAGATTACCCCATACTTCAAGAAGAAAATATAAATTCTTCCTAGACCTCCCCAAACCAAAACTCAATCAGAGAGTTCAGATCTGGAAAGTTTACAAAAGGTTGTTCAGAAATTGTCAAATCAAGTCGTAGATTTAAGGAGATTGGCTGAAGAAGCTTCTTCAAGCAAAGGGTCTTACAAACCCCCTTTTAGAAAACCTTTTCCCACAAACCGGCCCAACTTAAACTCTGAAGGCATTAATTTAGAAAGCCTACAATATGCGATATAGACAATCCTTGAAGCTCATGATAACTTAGTTCCCCCTGAGATTTATGAAGACGTAGTTGAACAAGAAATGGTGGAAGAGGACGAATCCTCTCCCAACATCTTCGGGCATTTTTTGAACAGTATCTTGCAAGCCAATTTTGAAACAATTCATCCTTACAATACCAGAAGCAAAACACAGAATAAACCCTCTTCTGAAATTGGAACTAATGTGCCTAAAAAATAGTTTAAGCAGACTGAAACTAAACAGAATTCAACAACCCCAAGTTTAGAATACGATCTGATTGAAGACCTTAAGAAACTTAGAGCTAATATTTCTATTTATGAATTGTTGAAATTTCTTTTTCTTCTGCAAAAAATGTTTCAAAACATTGCAAAAAACAAAAAAAACAACAATCTGAACAACAACAAGTTTGCAGAAAACATCCCTAAAACACCTCAAAAGGTTCCCGTTAAAACGACACTGGAACCCTCAGATAAAAGAGACCTTGCTGTAAAAAGTGTAACAAATGTAGATAAAATAATTGCAAGGACTGCAACTAAAAGCCAACAAAGTTATGCTATTAACACTCGTAGAAATGTCCCACCTTTTCTGTTGAGCTTCGAAATTTTCAATAGGAATGTACATAATTGTATGGTAGATTCTGACACATCATCAAATGTAATGCCTTGGTCTGTCTGCCAAAAAATCAATGCTGAAGTCCAACCTTCAAGTCTGAAAATTATTCATCTTGATCTGACCAGTGTTAAGGTGATAGGTGAATTAAAAAATGTCCTTATCAGATTATCCTCTAATCCTAAAGTTCACCAGATTATTGATATTATTGTCGTGGACATCCCTAAAGTATATGGCCTATTTTTAAGTAGGGATTGGTCTGAACAACTGCATGGTTACTTTGCGATAGACTGGTCTCATTTGTGGTTGCTAGAGAATGGAAATCCTAACAGAATCAAGATCAATCGTGAGCATTATCTCAATCTTACCGTGAATGATTTAAATGACGCTAATGAACCATTTACTGCTTCTGCTAATTCACCCAAAATGTAGGGAATGAACACCTTTTTCAGTAACTTCATGGCAGAAACTTCTACCATTATTGACCTGGAACAGTAGTCAGAACTCATGGCATGCACACAGTCGACAATTCTCCCTAATGTGTCACATACAACTGATGAGACTCACATATGGTCTCTCTACTTCAATGGATCCAAATCTAAAGAAGGAGTTGGTGCAGGATGTGTGATCATTGACCTAGCAGGTAACAAAACTTTGATCGCTTGCCGATTAGAATTTGAATGCACAAATAAAACGACTAAATACGAGGCACTTTTGCAAGGACTCAGAAAGACACTAGATTTGAAAATACAAAATTTAATGGTATTCAACGATTCAGAAAATGTGGTCAGGCAAGTAAGGAATTTCATTCATTGCCTATCTCCAAACCTGAAAAGTTATCAAGCTGAGGTATGGAATCTAATGCACAAATTCTCTGCATTTAACATTAATTCCATTCCAAGATTAAATAATTATGAGGCTGACTTGTTGGCTAATGTTGCTTCCAAATTTTTTCCCATAGAAGGCCTTTCTCTGAATGCGTTTTCCATTGAGTTGTTGTTTAGACCATCAGTCCCGGACAACATAACTAATTGGAGAGTGTTCGATGATGATCAACAGATCATCAGTTTCCTGCACATGGAAGACACTTTCCAAGGTGCGGTTATCGATGAAGGCACCCATGATGAAGACCTCCGCAATTTTACGGTAATATCGGACCCAAGGTCTCCCGAAACGACATCAGATCTGGTAAATTCTATCCCAAAATCTATGGTAAGATTAGAAAAGTTTTATGATTTGCATGATAAATTCAGAAAATCGATAAATTGTAAAACCAATAGTTCTTCCCTGACCCATGAAAAAGTAAATCTAGGAACTAAAGATAATCCACAATGCATCAATTTGGGAATGAGATGTTCTGAGCAAGAGAAATCGACCTTTATTAAATTGTTTAAAGAATTTAAGGATGTCTTTTCTTGGACATATGATGATCTAAAAACATTTGATCCTAACATTATACAACACATCATCCCCATGAAACCCTTGACTCAACCTTTTCAACATAAGTTAAGAAATATGCACCCAAAACTAGAACCAATGGTCAAGAAGGAACTAAACAAACTATTGAATGAAAAGATAATCTTCCCAGTAAGGCATACACAGTGGGTTTCTAACATTGTCCCTGTGAGGAAGAAAAGTGGTGAAATTCAACCATGTGTCGATTTCTGAAACTTAAACCGAGCATCTAATAAAGACAACTACCCTGTTCCTCCAATGGAACATATTCTCCAGCAGGTATCTGGTTCTGAAGGATTGTCGCTACTAGACGGTTTTTCAGGGTAAAACCAAGTCCTCATGTCTCCTCTAGACCAGCTTAAAACCACTTTCCGTACTCCATGGGGAACCTATGCTTATAGAAAGACGCCCTTTGGGCTTATAAATGCCGGTGCCACTTTCTAGAGAGCGATGGATATCACTTTTCGCGGTGTAATCAATCAATCTGTAGTGGTCTATCTCGATGATGTCACAATTTTCTCTAAGAATAAGGGGGATCACTTAGCCCATCTAAGATCTTTTTTATAATGATGTCGTAAGTACGACATCTCTTTGAATCCTAAAAAATCTGTCTTTGTAGTGGAACAAGGCAAGCTGCTCGGTTTCATAGTATCTAATGAAGGGATGATCATTGACCCCGAGAGGACTCAAGTCATTTCAAAAATCCCTCCCCCCTCCTCCAAAAAGTCTATGCAATCCTTCCTAGGTCAGATAAATTTTGTCAGAAGGTTCGTTCTGAGTTTTTCAGAGATGGTGAGGCCATTACAAAACTTAATAAAAAAGGATGTGCAATACCATTGAGGACTTCAAGAAAGTCAAGCTTTTTACTCAATAAAAAAAACCATAGTGGAGGCTCCATCCTTAATGAGCCCTAAATTTTCACAAGACTTCACTCTTTACATGTTTGCCTCCGATCGATCTCATGCCACTGTGCTAACCCAAAAGAATGTTGAAAACAATGAAGTTCCCATTATCTTTATGAGCTCAACCTTTAAGGGAGAAGAGCTTAATTATCCATCTGTAGAACAGTAGGATTACACTATTTTTAAAGTGGTAAAACATTTTCGATCATATCTACTGAAATCTAGAACTAAAGTCATTGTTCCTTACCCTACTGTCAGAAATTTGTTAGTACAGAAAGAACTAGGTGAAAAATGTGTTGGACACACCTACCACACTTAGAGGGGGGGTGAATGAGTGTGGGGTTCTTTTTCCCAAAACTTCCCTCTTGCACAAAAACTCATCAATTAGCATTCAACATTTATTCA
>JZKD02S1121812.1:0-12961 GCA_000966675.3 Picea glauca | reverse complement strand
CGATAGGTATATCAAGATTCCCCTAGGTCTCCTGAAACCAACTCTAGATCATCCAATCGACCACCTGAATGTTATAGTGACACTGAGAACAACACTCGGGAAGATACTCTTTAGTACCTGGTAATCGGTTAATAAAAATAAGGGTACAATCAAGCTTCCTCAATTGGTTCCTTGATATATTGGTCTGAGTACTATTGTTCGAACCTGCACGTATATTAGAGAGTTGTAGCACATGGCAAACCCTTGTCTACAGGAACACCTGTAAACCCTAAACCCTGGGAAAGAAACAGAACAAAAAAGTAACATACGAGATATGTTTTTTCACAACCTTATGTCATGCATTTTGGTTGCCAAAACTCTTATTTGAGACCTATCCCATTGGATTCCTCTCTTCGCCCTAATTACTATGGTACCTATCATTTTTAGGACGTTTTTTTTTGTTTGTGGACCCGACATCCTTATTTGGGACCTATCCCATTGGATTCCCCTTTTCACCATGGTCGTTGTGGTACCTATGACTTGTTATCATTTTTTTAGTTGGTCCCACCCACCCTTCCCAAAACCCTTATTTTCCACCTATTCCATTTGATTCATCTCTTTTCCTTGTTTGTCGTGATACTCCTCACTTGTAATTTTTTTCAGTTCAGACCCACTTGCCCATTTTGTCCTCTGCCCAAATGACCACCACCTATGCCAAAGAACTCAATTCCTTGATTATCAACAACATATAGAACACGGAGGACGTCTCATTTCCAACATTAGCAAGCTCAATTCCTCTATTGAGATCCTCTAGGACCAATGTGCCAACATCAAAGACATCAAATACACACTCGACCAATTGATGGGCCACTCCCTGAACCCTGCCTCTTCTGAACAACCTTCCTATCAGGAATACAATGTCTCTTCCCATTTCCAAGGTCCTCATTCCACCCACCTTCCTCAAGAACTATGCCTTCCCAGAATTGAGGTGAACGAATTTGATGGCTCAAATCCCACAGGGTGGGTCACTCAAATGGAAAATTATTTCTCTTTGCATGGCATTACTAATGATTTAGCCAAAATTTGTTATGGTATCCTACATATGGATCTGGAATGTTGGCAACGATGGAAATTGCATAGAAACGAACACCAAGGGTAAGTTTCTTGGACACAATTTGTTGCAGATATTTATGGTTGCTTTGAATTTGACACACACCATTTAGGACATTTGACCAAGTTGAAGTAGTCTGGGACAGTGGAAGACTTCATCCCCACATTTGAGCACTTGGATTTTAGAACGGAGGGCATATCAGATGCCTTATTCCGAAAATGATTTATGAGTGGCCTAAAAGATGAAATATGTGCCTATAATATCCTTGATCCTGCTGATCGAGATATTTGCTACTGATCTATTATTCTGTCTTGCGGATTTGATACACTGGGGGTTTATGGATGCGTTTCAGTTGTATGTTTGATATCTTGATGGTTATTGCATATATGTGCATGTGGGTTATTGCATGTGCATGTTGGTTATTGCATGTGCATGCTGCATATTATGGTTTAAACAACATATAAAGGATGCATGCAGAAGTAAAGAACATCAACTGCCCAATATCATGTATAATGCGGTTCGAGCATGGAAATACAATAACCTACTGGAAATATAGAATATAAACGTCATCCAGATCTCATGGATCAGTACTGGAATACAATCAGATAACATAAAAATACTTGTGATCATAAGATGATATCAGATCTGATGCATGCACGGATAGATCAACGAAAATATGCGATTTCGGCGAAGTACGGTAACCACTACCAGCTGGAAAACTCCTCCGAAAGTTCAGACCATCGAAATATGCTAGAAACTGCTCCAAAAGAAGCACCCTGGCCTCTAGACTGAAATGGGTGAGTGTCGGATCTCGAATATCGTCTCTAAGACATTGGATCTGGACCCCTGGGGGGTTTGTGCATGTCCTAGAGCACTGGAAGCACCCCAAAGGATTCCACCAGTGGAATCTGCTGCTATATGGCTCAAAATTATTGTCTCTCCAAATAAGGAAATGGGTTGGAAGGATTTGTCTGGACCTGCTCTGAAACTCTGCATGCAACACCAAATGTTTGTCCGGAAGAGTTGCACCCTAAATGGTTGAATGAGTCGATATACAAGATTCCACCATCATAATCTGATGATAGATGGCTCAATAGAAGTGCCCTGGCTAGATCTCAAATGGGTTGGAAGGAAACTGCAATCTGGATACAAATCTCGTGCAGCTCTCCAAACCCTCAAACTGACTTGCGCCCTCACTGGCTTAGCTGCGCACTCTGTAATGGATACTCCTGAAAAGTACGGTGAAATACCTAGATGGTATCTTCGATGGGCTAGGGTGTGTCTCTCAACACCGAAACCGATCAATGGTGGTGGTTTCCTCCAGAAATCAAAAAAATAGTAAGGTCGACTATCTTCCTCCTCTGGGAACTCTCAACATCAAATCATAACAATGCATAATGAATTAGGTTGCTTTACCCTTCCTTTATAGATTCTCGAAACCCTAATTCGTTGTTGACCTTTTCCCTCTAAGTGAATTTTACTTTATTTTATTATTCCTTGATTATATCACTTAATTAATTAATTAATTAACCATTTTGCCTCTAAAAAGTGATTTATCCATCCTGATGGCTTATCTGGCCACTGAAAGTCACTTCTCATCATCTTATCCTGTAATACTCTTCCTCCCAATTATGCCCATTATGACCATTATAGTGTGATGAGCTATTACACTAAGAGGTTTCTCCAAGTAATATGCCCCTTATGACCTTCTTAGTGAATTTAATTAAGATATGACCCATAATAACTCAAGATTACGGAAATCATCGGAATTCAATAGAACCAAAGCCCAGCTGTGCGGAATGGATCCTGATGATGAACGATGCAAGTCGGGCCCAAATAAACCCCTCAATATCTCTCGAACTCTCTATCACCCCTAACTGGCTACTTGGGTAGGCATAACACTCTGAAATGTTGTAATGTTATAATGTCCCAAAATGGGGACATTACAGTCCTCCCTGCCAGAATATTGCTTGTCCTCAAGCAATAAATGAATCCAACTACATATGATACCGAGGCCCCATATCCACTTGTGTGACACAAGGTAGACTCCCCTCAAGATTTGGTCTCTCCAAGTGCTCACCACGCATGACACCCACATGCTCCTGATGAGTAGAATGATCAATGGTCGAGGAATCTCAGTCAACTCCCTGAGTAACCACTCTACTCGAAACTCAACTCCATCAAACGTTGAACTACCAAGCACTCCAATCCTTGGATCCCATATCAGAATGTCAACTACAATGCCCTGTGGAGTATAGTTCTGTAACATATCAACACCATGAGTCTCCTACAAATAACACATGGCCTCAACCCGAAATGGGTCTATCCTACCAGACCATACCAAACTCAACACGACCCCCACCGATTGAACATGTTTCTGCCATACTGAGGTACTACAAGACCTCAACGAATCACTAGCCAGTGACATGCTCTCCCCAATACTGAAACTCGCTAGAAAATCAAAGTGACTTCCCCTTGCAAACATCCACTCATCTCCATCAATCAATGAAAGGCCCAACCCTATAATCCTAGGGTCCCATGCTAGTCTCTGATAGGGACCATCATGTTGATGATTCTCTACTTTGATCATGACTGTCTACTCAAAGTATCCATACTGGACCCTCCACTCATGGATCCTCATAAGATGAAACAAACTTTTGACCCAATGGACTCTCGAATCCCATGTCAAATTTGGAATTTCATCACTCCCAATCCCCACTAACTGTTGATGTGCCCTACTGGTAACTGTCGAAACCCCTCCACCCTCATCCCAATGAGAGTCTGAATATGTAGCAACCTCTGAGGTATCCTCTGTCCCATGGCCTAGGATAATCTCNGAACTACCAAGCACTCCAATCCTTGGATCCCATATCAGAATGTCAACTACAATGCCCTGTGGAGTATAGTTCTGTAACATATCAACACCATGAGTCTCCTACAAATAACACATGGACTCAACCCGAAATGGGTCTATCCTACCAGACCATACCAAACTCAACACGACCCCCACCGAATGAACATGTTTCTGCCATACTAAGGTACTACAAGACCTCAACGAATCACCAGCCAGTGACATGCTCTCCCAAATACTGAAACTCGCTAGAAAATCAAAGTGACTTCCCCTTGCAAACATCCGCTCATCTCCATCAATCAATGAAAGGCCCAACCCTATAATCCTAGGGTCCCATGCTAGTCTCTGATAGGGACCATCATGTTGATGCTTCTCTACTTTGATCATGACTATCTGCTCAAAGTATCCATACTGGACCCTCCACTCATGGATCCTCATAAGATGAAACAAACTTTTGACCCAATGGACTCCCGAATCCTATGTCAAATTTGGAATTTCATCACTCCCAATCCCCACTAACTGCTGATGTGCCCTACTGGTAACTGTCGAAACCCCTCCACCCTCATCTCAATGAGAGTCTGAATATGTAGCAACCTCTAAGGTATCCTCTGTCCCATGGCCTAGGATAATCTCCATCACATCCAGGGACTCAACTATCTGCCCCTGATGATCCACCCCTATCTTGTTGTATGCAATCAAGACACTCCTGTCAGGTGGTCTCAGCCTACCAACTCTCCATGTCCCCTGCCACTGTCTAGCTCCCCCTGTGTTGTTGTCAATGATAAAAGTATCAAGAGAGGCTATCATAAATATCTGCAACCAAATGTAGGACTAGAAAGTATCATATGCTTTGGTCAATCCCAAGGACTTGACCAAAAGATCGTCCACAAGCACCCATGGTAAATAATCGCCTTACTCATCACTGAACAACAACCATCGGGTACAACAATAGGTATCTCCAAAAACTGAGGGTCAATCATTCTCCATCCATTATCACTCATGCAACTGCTGCTACGATGAAGGTGATCTCCCAGAACTGTATACTGCTACAAGGGAGAGGAATCTCCATGCTCTACTAAGTACATCTCCTCCCTACAATCCAGTGCATCCCCATGAATCCCACTATACANCTGCTAAGGTGCTACCTCATGCCTCTCACTGCTAGTGTCAACAATGGAATCCCCAACAATACACTCCTCAAAATATAAGGCACTGAACTGCCCACTATCCCATGTGCTATTGAGTCCTCCTATATGCCACTGCACGCCATCACCAATTGTGACCCCTATCTGAATCGCACCATATCCTGTATGGGTAGTTGTATCCTCCTGTACACTCACCCTACTAATGTCATCTGCACTTGGATCCCATACAGATGTGTCCAGACACGTGTTATGGTCATCTTGACCAATAAGGATTGCATCCTCATCATTGTAGATCGATCCTGGGAGTAAGTGTCCCAACAAGCTGTCGGTCTCCACAACCTGGTCCATCAATAGAATCTCCAAGAGTGATGACTCACTATCCTCATACTGATAGGTATGTATAAGGTCAACTATCTCCAAGCCATACCTCTCCTCCTGGGTCTGTCAATCCATATGTTCCTTGTGTACAATCCCCAAACAAGGCTCCTCTACCATATCAAGAATTCCATTGATATCCTCATGTGTCGTGGCTAGCATAGGTGATTAAGAAGATGAAAAATGTGGCTCGATCCTCATAGGAAACTCATCATCCTCCATACATGACTTCCTGGAATCCATGTCTACACCCATAGGTAGGTCATCCAACCTTCTAATATCATCATGTCTAAGTGCCAACACATATGAAGTCTCACAAGTGTCACCACTATGCTGAAGTATTGAATCTTCAACATTGCCTGACGGGGAAGATGAAGGGCATGCACTATCATCCTGTCCATCCCACTGTCCCTCAAATGCACAAGAGTCACTAGCCTCCGTCTCGGTCATTTGGTTGAGATTGTAGTACATGTCTAGATTTTGTTCCCTAGCTCTGGCAATGCATTTGGACGATCCGTCAAAATAAGGTCTGGTGAGTTTACCAACTTTCCGGATGAAATCTATGTTATGCCCCTGTTGCTTCCGCTGTCCTCCTCTTTGAGGTTCTCTGGGATGGTTCATGCCCCTAAGTCCACAGTACTCGACCAGTGTCATGTCATGATGGAATTCACGGCCCAATGTTTCATACTCCCTCTTGTACTCTGCAATGTCTTCCGCTTAAGTGGGCAACCTCTGTGCTAACGACTGTTGTGTTGCTGCTGGTGGTGCCCTTTGAAAACTAGGGAACCATGGTCTGGGNAGAGTCACTAGCCTCCGTCTCGGTCATTTGGTTGAGCTTGTAGTACATGTCTAGATTTTGTTCCCCAGCTCTGGCAATGCATTTGGACGATTTGTCAAAATAAGGTATGGTGAGTTTACCAACTTTCCGGATGAAATCTATGTTATGCCCCTGTTGCTTCCGCTGTCCTCCTCTCTAAGGTTCTCTGGGATGGTTCATGCCCCTAAGTCCACAGTACTCGACCAGTGTCATGTCATGATGGAAGTCACGGCCCAATGTTTCATACTCCCTCTTGTACTCTGCAATGTCTTCCGCTTAAGTGGGCAACCTCTGTGCTAATGACTGTTGTGTTGCTGCTGGTGGTGCCCTTTGAAAACTAGGGAACCATGGTCTGGGAATCCTACTCGAATATGTGTATGTGCGAGTAGGTGTCTGGGGTCTATTGCCTGCCCTTGAGTTCCCCTGTGCTGCATGTGGGGCTTGTGTGCCCAGAATGTCCACCATAGCCAATCTCTCAACCACCTGAGCCAAGGACTGAGACATAGTCCGCTGACTAGCTAACATATCACTGATAACCTGCATGAAGGTTTCCTCTGGTTCCATGGGGGCCTTACCAGTGCCCTTTGGCCTCTCATATCTATCTCCCCACATCCTCTTTGCCTTCTGGGTCACTCGCTGAACTCATCGACTTTAGTCACAAGCTGGCAGGACTAAAGCTCTGATACCACTGTAATATCCCTGATCCACTGATCGAGATATTTGCTACTGATCTATTATTTTGTCTTGTAGATATGATACACTAGGGGTTTCTGGATGCATTTCAGTTGTATGTTTGAGATCTTGATGGTTATTGCATATATGTTCATGTGGGTTATTGCATGTGCATGTTTCATATTATGGTTTAAACAACATATAAAGGATGCATGCAGAAGTAAAGAACATCAACTGCCCAATATCATGTATAATACGGTTCGAGCATGGAAATACAATAGCTACTGGAAATATAGAATATAAACATTAGCTAGATCTCATGGATTAGTACTGGAATACAATCAGATAACATGAAAATACCCATGATCAGAAGATGATATCAGATCTGATGCATGCACAGATAGATCGGTGAAAATATGTGATTTCGGCGAAGTACGGTAACTGCTACCAACTGAAAAACTCCTCCGGAAGTTCAGACCATCGGAATATGCTAGAAACTACTCCAAAAGAAGTGCCCTAGCCTCTAAACTGAAATGGGTGAGTGTCGGATCTCGAATCTCATCTCTAAGGCACTGGATCTAGATCCCTAGGGGGTTTGTACACCTCCTGGAGCACTGGATGCACCCCAAAGTATTCCACCAACGGAATTTGCTACTATATGGCTCAAAATGATCGTCTTGCCAAATAGGGAAATGGGTCGGAAGGATTTGTCTGGATCTACTCTGAAACTCTGCATGCAACACCAAATGTCTGTCTGGAAGAGTTGTGCCCTAAATGGATGAATGAGTCGATCTACAAGATTCCACCATCAGAATTTGATGATAGATGGCTCAATAGAAGTGCCATGGTTGGATCTCAAATAGGTTGGAAGGAAACTGCAATCTGGATATGGATCTCGTGCAGCTCTCCAAACCCTCAAACTGACTTGCACCCTCACTGGATGAGTTGCGCACTCTGCAATGGATACTCCTAAAAAGTATGGTGAAATACCTGGATGGTATCTCTGATGGGCTAGGGTGTGTCTCTCAACACCGAAACTGATCAATGGTGGTGGTTTCCTCTAGAAATCCACAAAATAGTAAGGTCGGCTCTCTTCCTCCTCTGGGAACTCTCAACATCAAATCATAACAATGCATAANAGAGTCACTAGCCTCCGTCTCGGTCATTTGGTTGAGCTTGTAGTACATGTCTAGATTTTGTTCCCCAGCTCTGGCAATGCATTTGGACGATTTGTCAAAATAAGGTATGGTGAGTTTACCAACTTTCCGGATGAAATCTATGTTATGCCCCTGTTGCTTCCGCTGTCCTCCTCTCTAAGGTTCTCTGGGATGGTTCATGCCCCTAAGTCCACAGTACTCGACCAGTGTCATGTCATGATGGAAGTCACGGCCCAATGTTTCATACTCCCTCTTGTACTCTGCAATGTCTTCCGCTTAAGTGGGCAACCTCTGTGCTAATGACTGTTGTGTTGCTGCTGGTGGTGCCCTTTGAAAACTAGGGAACCATGGTCTGGGAATCCTACTCGAATATGTGTATGTGCGAGTAGGTGTCTGGGGTCTATTGCCTGCCCTTGAGTTCCCCTGTGCTGCATGTGGGGCTTGTGTGCCCAGAATGTCCACCATAGCCAATCTCTCAACCACCTGAGCCAAGGACTGAGACATAGTCCGCTGACTAGCTAACATATCACTGATAACCTGCATGAAGGTTTCCTCTGGTTCCATGGGGGCCTTACCAGTGCCCTTTGGCCTCTCATATCTATCTCCCCACATCCTCTTTGCCTTCTGGGTCACTCGCTGAACTCATCGACTTTAGTCACAAGCTGGCAGGACTAAAGCTCTGATACCACTGTAATATCCCTGATCCACTGATCGAGATATTTGCTACTGATCTATTATTTTGTCTTGTAGATATGATACACTAGGGGTTTCTGGATGCATTTCAGTTGTATGTTTGAGATCTTGATGGTTATTGCATATATGTTCATGTGGGTTATTGCATGTGCATGTTKCATATTATGGTTTAAACAACATATAAAGGATGCATGCAGAAGTAAAGAACATCAACTGCCCAATATCATGTATAATACGGTTCGAGCATGGAAATACAATAGCTACTGGAAATATAGAATATAAACGTTAGCCAGATCTCATGGATTAGTACTGGAATACAATCAGATAACATGAAAATACCCGTGATCAGAAGATGATATCAGATCTGATGCATGCACAGATAGATCAGTGAAAATATGTGATTTCGGCGAAGTACGGTAACTGCTACCAACTGAAAAACTCCTCCGGAAGTTCAGACCATCGGAATATGCTAGAAACTGCTCCAAAAGAAGTGCCATGGCCTCTAAACTGAAATGGGTGAGTGTCGGATCTCGAATCTCATCTCTAAGGCACTGGATCTAGATCCCTAGGGGGTTTGTACACCTCTTAGAGCACTGGATGCGCCCCAAAGGATTCCACCAACGAAATTTGATACTATATGGCTCAAAATGATCGTCTTGCCAAATAGGGAAATGGGTCGGAAGGATTTGTCTGGATCTGCTCTGAAACTCTGCATGCAACACCAAATGTCTGTCTGGAAGAGTTGTGCCCTAAATGGATGAATGAGTCGATCTACAATATTCCACCATCAGAATCTGATGATAGATGGCTCAATAGAAGTGCCATGGTTGGATCTCAAATGGGTTGGAAGGAAACTGCAATCTGGATATGGATCTCGTGCAGCTCTCCAAACCCTCAAACTGACTTGCACCCTCACTGGATGAGCTGTGCACTCTGCAATGGATACTCCTAAAAAGTATGGTGAAATACCTGGATGGTATCTCTGATGGGCTAGGGTGTGTCTCTCAACACCGAAACTGATCAATGGTGGTGGTTTCCTCCAGAAATCCACAAAATAGTAAGGTCGGCTCTCTTCCTCCTCTGGGAACTCTCAACATCAAATCATAACAATGCATAATGAATTAGGTTGCTTTNCCCAAATAAACCCCTCAATATCTCTCGAACTCTCTATCACCCCTATCTAGCTACTCGAGTAGGCATAACACTCTGAAATGTTGTAATGTTATAATGTCCCAAAATGGGGACATTACAGTGCCCATGTTCTAATGGCACACCCCAAAACTTGGTTGGAAGATACTCAACGATCCAAGGAAGTACAATAGATTGTCTCCTCCCAGACCAAAAAACCATCCTTTCTTCCTCTCCCTAAACCCACCAATTCCTCCCCTCCTGCAACTCCCCTTAAGATCTAGAAATTAATCTGGGAAAAAATGGATAAATTCCAACTAAATGGTCTTTTCTATAACTGTGATGAAATTTTTTTTCCAGTGCACAAGTGTAAGGAACAAAATATTTTTATGGCCATGTATGAGGATGTTTTTGAAGAGGAGGTCATTGTTTCCCATGGGGATGAGCTACCACCACCAACTGATCTGAATCCACCATATGATCCACTAGAAGTTTAACCTATAATTTCACTAAATTCCCTCACTGGATTATTTTCCCCTGGAAAGTCATCATCCTCATTGATAGTGGCAGCACCCATAATTTTATTCATTGTCACATTTCCTAAGAAATCAATTGTTATATCCATGCAGTCAATAATTTTCAAATCATGATTGCCAATGGAGGTTCCATGAAATGTGGGGGACGTTGTGAAAGTGTGTGGCTCCAAATTGATCAGTATCACCTAAAAGATCATATGTTTGATATAGACATGGGAGGTTGTGAAATTGCACTAGGTGTGGAATGGTTACGCACTCTCGGACCCATTCTTATATATTTAATGGAATTAACCATGAAATCCAACAAGAGGGACAACAATATAAGTTCCAAGGCATCACAATAGGCTCCCCTAATATCATTAATTCCCATTGAATGACAAAACTCCTCAAAAAGGGCCATTTTGGCATTATTTCCCAACTCCACTCCATTCAAGCCATTGAGACAACCTATGTGCATCCCAACCTCCAATCTATCCTCTCCCAACACCAAGTTGTTTTTACCACTGCCCAGGGACTCCCCCCTTCCCATGGCATACATGATCATTCCATTCCTCTCATACCATGCAATCTTCCTCCCAATGATCTCCCTTATCATCATCTCTTTACCCAGAAGAATGAAATTGAGAAAATTGTTCAAGAATTGCTCGAAGCAGGTTTTATTCATCCTATACTAGCCCCTATTCTTCTCATGTGGTCATGGTACTCAATAAAGAAGGAACTTGGCGAATGTGTCCTTATTTTCGCACCCTCAACAAACTCACAATCAAAGATAATTTTTTCATTCCTGTCATTAATGACCTATTGGATGAATTGAGTGGTGCTCATTACTTCACCAAACTCGATATTTGTTCTGGTTACCACCGGATCTATATAAAAGAGGAAGACATTCCCAAAACTACATTTATAACTCATGAGGGTCAATATGAGTTCTTGGTAATGCCCTTTGGACTATGTAACGCTCCCTCCACTTTCCAAAGTCTCATGAATCATGTCTTCCATCCTTTTCTCCATCATTTTGTCTTATTTTTCTTTGATGATATTCTCATCTATAGTAAAACTTGGACATCCCATATCACCCATATGGATCAAGTTCTCCATCCACTCTCTTAGCACCAACTCTTTCTCAAACAATCTAAATGTGCCTTTGGATCTTCAGAAGTGGAGTACTTGGGTCATATTGTCGGCAAGGATGGTGTATGGGTGGATCCTAATAAAATTGAAGCTATGCAGGATTGGCCTCGCCCTAAAACTCTTAAGAGTTTGTGTGGTTTTCTAGGTTTAATGGGATATTATTGCAATTTTATTCAGAATTATGAAAAAATTGCAACCCCTCTCACCGCTCTTCTTAAAAATAATTCTTTCACTTGGACTCTAGTAGTTGATCAATCCTTCCATGCCTTGAAAGAAGCTATGTGCACGACCCCTGTCTTGACACTTCTTGACTTCAAAAAGAATTTTGTACTAGAATATGATGCTTTTGGGAAAGGTATTGGGGCCATCCTCATGCAAGATGGAAGGCCTTTGGCCTTGACTATAAAACAACTTTCAAAGAGACATTTGGGACAACCAATTTATGAAAAGGAAGTGTTATCTATTTTGCATGTTGTGGATATCTATCATCCTTATCTATTGTGGCAACGCTTCCAAATTAAAACAGATCATCAGAGCCTCAAGTATTTTCTGGAACATCGAATTTCATCCCTAGAGAAACAAAAATGGGTGACCAAGCTATTTGGATATGATTATGAGATCATTTACAAGAAGGAAAAGGAAAATGTAAAGAGGAATGATGGATGATTCTATTGTGGTAGGCATGGTTATTGTTAGGGACCTAACCTCCCTAAACCCTCACGTAGGTTGAATAATATGTTGTAATAAAGGCCGACATTAGTTAATAATGCCTATTTAATAAATGTGAACAATTCAATGTAAGAAGACATCATATAATCTTTTTCTTCTAAAAAGATATTCCTCTAAAATGTTCTTTAGCAGATAGAATTAGTGTAAATAAGAGTAGGATACATGATAAAATTTGTCTTGAGAATTATTGTAATAGAGCACTACTATGATGGAGGTTGGCCCCTCAAAGGGGAAAGTGAACATTGATTCATATCAATAAAGGTATTATTTTTTGTTGTGGTTATATACATTTTATTGTTCCACTGGTATTTTTTTGTAGTATTTATGTTTCTGCTTAATACGATAGATCTGGTAGGTCTAATAAGTGGTATCGAAACACTTTCCTTTGCAGAAAATGTGGGAATTTCTTTTCAGGATAGAGACATGTATTATTGACGTCTTTAAAGCACATAAATATGTCACTCAGTGGGTAAAATAGTGGTGGAGAAGACTACATGCAGGAAATACAAGCGGTTTCATGGGGTTTCCTAGAAACAAACATTTCACCTTGTTGGAAACCTATGTAACCCTTGTTGGTACCCCTCAAGTAGTACCGCATCAGATAGAATATATACATGGCCATCACTCCCATGTACCG
>JZKD02S1121801.1:0-12961 GCA_000966675.3 Picea glauca | reverse complement strand
GTTTGTTGGCTCTTGACCAAGTTTTGAGGATCCTTGGTTAGGTTTGACCTATTTTTGGGACTTCAACAAGCTATCGAAGGTGGAGCGCAAGATGAAGCGGAGATTGCAGGATATCAAGCCCTTTTAGGGCCCTTTTTGGGATTCAGGATTATGTAACGGGTATGGGAATGTCGTCCCATGGGTTTACCCATGTTTAGGCCCATTTTGTAATGTATAAATAAGTAGCTAGGCGATGTAAGAAGAGGTCACTGTGATAAGTGCTCAAGTTCGATCTATGTGATCGAAAGTGCTAAGTGATGAGTGGATATTGCTTGTGTGCATACTATATGAGGCTTACAGAGCTCAGTGCAAGTGAGTGTAAGAGATTGAGAAGAGGCTTAGTGCTGCAACCTAGCCCAGAGAAGGAGGATGTAGCGAGGTGTGCAGATCTCCTATCCTCTGCGGATTATGATTTTTGTGGCTCTGTGCATGTAACTGATTGAAGAAGCTAATAAAGAATATGAAGAGTTGCTGGATGTAGCTCCAAGGTGGGGGTGAAACACGTACATGTTTTGTTTCTCTACTTTGTGCGATGTGTTGATGTGTTTATATGTTAACTTGCTTAGTGCTTCAATATAGATGAATGGTAAATATATATGTTAATGCTATGTGCTTAATAGTATGGATGAATACTAGATCTAGCCTATGTGGATGTGCTTAGTGCTTCAATATAGTAGATCTGGTTAAATACTGCAATGCTTTGTAATTAGGGTTTAACTACGTTGTAAACTAAGATTGGATATTGATGAACTATAACTGCTAAGTGCCCTGTTAAGGTGTTATATTCATAGATATGTGTCCCATCTAAGGTTGCAGACATTGGAGTCCTGCAACCACCCCTACCTCTACTTCAGGTGAGACTTCATCTACTTCACAGGTGTTGCTGAAAAGGCCAATAGTTAGGGTTTTTTTGGTGCATTGTTGTAGCGTTGAACCCTGGGTCTGCCCCTATGCCAACGAATGGTTCTGTTGCCGGGACTAAAACTGTGATTGTTGGGAACTGAGGAAGAAGATGATTTGTGCGAAGATCTGACCTGAAACTATGAAATCTCTGTGCATAGATCTGTTTCCCTAGTGTGCAACATTCCACTTGAACTGTGAAGCTTTGTGCCAAGAAGAAGGGTCATATCTGAAGAAAAGAGGTAAGATATGGAAGCTTTGTGCTCTGAGAAAGGTAAAGTGAGAATTTGTTCTTAAAAAGGTAAGATATGCAAGCTCTGTTCTCTGATAAAGGTAAGAATAGTGAAATTTTTTAGATCTGGAAGCTTTGTGCTCTGCTGAAGATAAGATTAGTAGAAATTTTTGTTTCTAAAGTATGGATCTAGGTATCTTTGATAATATTTGTCCTAGCTTGAAAACTAGGGCACCGATAGATGAAAGAAGATTTGATATGAGTAGATCTGATAAGAATAGTAAAATATATGTTATACCTATGTATAGAGATAATGTTTGGACTAGAAAATGGATGCAGGATCCTAGAAATAATTTTTTGCAGGTTAACTACTATGATCCTAGTGCGCAGTACAGGAAAGGTTGGGGATCATTTAAAAGAAAACTAGGATTAACCCTTTGTTACAGTTGTAGAAGACCGGGACATCTGGCTAAGGAATGCCCTGGTAGAAGATCTAGTTGTATTTGTTGCAGAGGTATGGACCATGAAGTATTGGATTTCCCTAGAATGGTTGTTAAGGTTGAAAGAATGAATATGAACCAAGAAAACCCTAAGGCAGATCCAGAAACTGAGATTATGGTAGAACCCCAGAAAGAATCAGAAAAAGTATTTCTACAGATGAAAGAAACCATGTATGACCACCGACATATCAGCTTATCAGAGATCTTCAAAGAAAAAGAGTGCATTGAAGAAAGAATAGGAGACTTCGACATTGAATGTGTTATGGATGAGGAAACACAGGTGAATATCATGACAAGAAGAACTTGGGAAATTTTAGGGGAGCCTTCTATGATTCCTTAATTAGAAGGAATAGGATTATTCAGAGGAAAACTGATAGCCCTATGTGGAAGACTTACCAAATATCTATGAGTTCTCATGGAACTTTGACAGAGGAAGATTTTGAGGTTGTTAAATTTATTGAGAACAACGCTCCATTTACTATGTTACTAGGAAAACCTTGGATTGAAAGAGATCAGGCCATAAGGAAGGAAGAAGAAGTCTTCGAGAAGAAAAAGAAAGAATTAAAAGATTTCATGACTAGGAGGATCGCACAGTTGATTGAAGAATAGGAGAATATATTGAACCTACTTAGGACCAGATACTTGGATGTCAAAGATGCAAGAACACAAGAAGATTTTCAGAAGACTGAACTACCTATCCTAGATAGAGAAGAAGTATTACCCTTGAATATTAGGAAATAATCTCAACAAAGCGAAGTTACTATGCCAAAATAAGACAAGAATCATAATCAAAAGAGGAAAAACGAGATGAATCTCATCATAAAGAAGGCTTGAAATCTCAGAAAGAAGAGAGAAAATATCTAAAAGTTACAGAAGGTTCTAGAGGGAACTTCGCAAAGGGAAAATTTACAAAACTGGAACTTCGTCGAGATATCAGATCAGTGTCACATGGCACTTTGCCATGCTGAAGCAATATAGTCGTTGGGAACAATATAACCATTAGACTGACACCCCGAAAAGGTAGAAAGGAATTTATGGTCGGACGGCTCACCACTAAATTGTTGGGACCATGCCGTAACGGACATAACTGAGTTAATGGAGGTTTCTTGCCCGTTGGAGAGATATGTTGCTTCATTATCTATTTATTTCGTTGAACCTTGCACTGAGAACAATTTTTCTAACCATGAATCTGATCTCATAGATTAGTTGATTCCGCACATTGATCATTGTGCTATCATTATCCGTCCCGTTGCATTGACTAGTTACTTTTGAAACCTGAGAGATTCAACTACGAGCGCGTATGTCCGAAGAACTTAGTGCAGTCAAATATTATGTGAAGGAGGTACTCATTGACCTCATGAATGAAAGAGTAATGCTTGAAAGAGTAATGTTTGTGGGTGTACAAGCATCATCGATGAGAGGAGTGCAATCCTTTTCGTCGACTGCTCGCGGATCCAGGCCATACCAACTAACAACAGAGAAGATAAACAAGCACATAGATGACCTAGAAAATGCGAAGTTGATCCCGACCATATTACCCGATTACATCCCACCTCTTGTTGGCGCAGTGAATTGAGATAGTGTGCCAAGAGATTTTGAGTACACCATGGTTACTGCGTACCTCTGGAAGGGGATACGCGCAGTAAGAGAACATAAGGACAAGATCACAGCATTGAATTTCAATGACTTCAACCTCAGAGATCACAAGAAGCATAGCATGCTTGCCCCGTAAAAATACTTGACCAAGATGAAGGGGAAGAATTCGAAGATAATCCTCTAGCTGTGGACGATGAACCTCGCGTAGTCCACCCTGCTGAATGTAATGAAAATACCACACTTTGGAAGGCACCAGGAAGTTAACTCCTGTGTCAAGATACTACTTTCATGTTACCATGGAGGATACTTATGGCTCGACCGTCGTATCACATTTGATCTGACGTTGATCCATAGGATCACAGGATTAAGTATACAAGGACCTGATCCATAGGACTTCTATCCAAGAAAAGCCACAAATCGCGCACTAGCACAGAAGATCAAGGATACATGCGACAATGTTGAGAAGGGGATGCAAGGCTATAAGGTATCTTCCATCCATAATGGTGCAGTGTGCCTAGCATGTCAGTTAACTGCAGGGAACCTAGTATGAAAGAGTTGACCCACGCAGGTTACAGGCTTTGTCGTTGACCTTGCAAGGAAGTGCATGGAAGGTCTGCAGATGAACTGGGAGAAGTACCTAGTTAATCAGCTTGAACTGGACTGTCGGAAGGTGCGACCTTCCCAAACATCAAGCCATTTGAGCCTCTTGCTGTGAAGTTCACCATGCTCTGGTACTCGAGCGATATGAGAAAATAGTGGAAGTCGAACATTGTTTTTCACACATATTACCTCCAGCTGAAGAGAGCCATCGAAGTTGAACCTCGCATGACTCCGAACACCCTACATAGGTTCCGACCCCTGATGAAGTTCTACGTAGATCGTCACTTCATCTACATTACAGTTCCATCAGACGAGCATAAGGAGGAGCTTCAGTCGTACTACAATCTCATGGAAGAGGACCTTGAGAAGATCACTAAGGACTGGTCGGGAGACCTCCTTATTCTTGCAGACCCTGTAGAGATGTCTAACCCTAAAAACCCAGAGACCATGCAAAAAGAACATGATACACCCAGACCCATCAGAAGGAAGAAGACCGAAGAGGTCCAAGACTTAAGAAACACCTCAGGCAAGACTGCTTCAGTATCACCTGACTGAGGGGGTGATGACGAAGTAGAAGAGATAAATGGAAAAGAAGTTGAACAAAAACAAGGCAAAGTAACACTGCCTAGAGATGAGACCGATCCCCTAAATAAGAGGAAGGTTTCTCCCCCGCGACATTCTTCCCGAAAGAAATACAGAGCCACCGTGACCAAGATGCAGACTGTTCTCACCACCAATGATTTTGAATTCATCATAGCAACCCTAAACGATGCCTCACAGGAAATCATGGAGAAACAAGAATCCAAGAAGGAGGAAATGTATGACATAATTGAGGTCAAACTTTGAGGGGTACAGCAGGCCCTTCAGTCTAGTCGCGCAATGTCCACTACACCCTTTCCATCAGGAGAACCAAAGTTGGGAGATGAGCTATCCCAACTCCGCCGACTAGCAGATGCAACCGAAGCTCGCCTTCGTCGAGAACAAGAAGAAATAAAACAAGCCACCCAGGCCTTGAAGCAAGTGCAAGGAGTACTCGTAGAACAATTTCGAGTTGTAGAACAGGATAAGGTTTCTCTCCAGGAAAAATTGGAAAAGGAGAAAGCACAGATGCAACAAGAAAAAGAACAATTGCTCGCAGAGGAACTCTAAGTGAAAGAAGCAGACAACATAGCACTTTGATCTATGATAGGATTAGAGACATAGGAAGAAGACTGAGTCACACATCAAGTAGAGAAGCTCGTAGAAGCTATCCAATAGCTACATCAATGAATAGAAGACTTAGAGCTCCACACAGTTCCTGACACTTCGCAAGATGTAACGGATCAAAGAGAAGCAACTGCTTGAAGCGCAGTTGAATGAATCAAGGGCCTCACCATGGAAAGTAAGAAATTGAGTGATCACAGTGCCCAGAAGTATGAGAGACTCAATGAGAATATAGATCTAAAGACACTAGAGTCACATCTCCAAGAGGTGAAGTATCAAGAATAAACAATACAGGCGCAGTTGAAGCCCCTGTCAGCTGTTGAAAGGATGAAGCGATCCCAAGAGCAGCTCACTGCCCAGTAGAATGTCCACACCATTTAGAGAAAAGGCATGGAAGTGACTTAGAGGCTCCAACCTATACAAGATGAGGCTTACCAAGTGTTCACAGAGATCGAAGGTCGAGGAGCAGAACTGGAGCAAGTTGTCACTGCAACTGAACAACGCCTAGAGGGACCTGTCAAAAAAGCAAACATACAAGAGTGCGCTGAACAGGAGGTCGTGGCACAACAACAAGTCGAAGAAGCTCGATCCAAGATCGAGGCTTTTGAAACTGAGCTACCCAGATCATAGTGACTCAGGACGAGTCACAGGTGAGTGTTGGGGGCCTATTGGCCCTTGACCAAGTTTTGAGAATCCTTGGTCAGGTTTGACATATTTTTGGGACTTCAACAGTGTGTCGAAGGTGGAGCACAAGACGAAGTGAATATCACGGGATCTCGACCCATTTTAGGGCCCTCTTTGGGATTCAGGATTATGTAACGGGTATGGGAATGTCAGCCCATGGGTTTACTCATGTTTAGGCCCATTTTGTAATGTATAAATAAGTAGCTAGTCGATGTAATAAGAGGTCAGTGTGCTAAGTGTCGAAGTTCAATCTATGTGATTGAAAGTGTTAAGTGTTGGGTGTAGATTTCTTTTTTGCATACTGTATGAGGCTTGTAGAGCTCAGTGCAAGTTAGTGTAATATATTGAGAAGAGGCTTAGTGCTGCAACCTAGACCTGGGAAAGAGGATCTAGCGAGGTGCGTAGATCTTCTGTCCTTTGCGGAGTAGGGTTTTTGTGGCTCTGTGCATGTAACTGGTTGAAGAAGCTAATAAAGAAGACAAAGATTTGGTGGACGTAGCCCCAGGGTGGGGGTGAACCACATACATGTTGTGTTTCTCTGCTTTGTGCGATGTGTTGATGTGTTTATATGTTAACTTTCTTAATGCTTCGATATAGATGAATGGTAGATATATATGTTAATGCTATGTGCTTAATAGTATGGATGAATACTATATTTGGCCTATGTGGATGTGATTAGTGCTTGAATATAGTATATCTGGTTAAATACTGCAATTCTCTATAATTAGGGTTTAACTGCGTTGTAAACTAAGACTGGATATTGATGAACTATAACTGCTAAGTACCCTGTTAAGGTGTTACAGTCACAGATCTATGTCCCAGCTAAGGTTGCATACACTGGAGTACTACAACCACCCCTACCTCTACCTCGGGTGAGACTTCATCTGCTTCGCAGGTGTTGCCGAAAGGGCCGGTAGTTAGGGTTTTGTTGGTGCATTGTTGTAGCGTTGAACCCTGGGTCTGCCCCTGTGCCAACAGAGTTCAAGAGGGAGGACTCTATAAATTGAAAGGGAGATCATATTTAACATTAATTCATAACATTGTGAATCCCGGTGAATTATGGCATAGGGCATTTTCTCACCTACATTACAAGGCCCTACCAAGTGTGCGAAATATGGTGACGGGACTACCATATGTCCAACAAAAACTAGACGACATGTGTAAAGGTTACGGACAAGGAAAGAACCTAAAGCACTCCTTTCCCAGAAGTGATAGCAGAGCCAAAAGAGTATTAGACATCTTGCACTCATATGTGTGTGGACCAATGTCAACAAATTCACTAAGTGGGTATGTATATTGTATGTGTTTTATTGATGATTACTCACGTAAAACTTCAATCTATTTGTTCAAGGAAAATAATGAAGTGTTTGGAAAATTCAAAGAATTTAAGGCACTAGTAGAAAACCTAACAGAGCGGAAGATAAATACCTTGTGATCAGATAATGGAGGAGAATTCAATTAAGAGGAATTCAAAGAATATTGCAAGGAAGTTGGGATTAAGAGGGGGATTTCTACTCACTACAATCCTCAATAGAATGGAGTAGCATAAAGGAAGAATCAGATGATCATGGAAGCAATGAAGGCTATGATCCATGATCAATATCTACCTATGCATCTATGGGCATAAACAACAAATATTGTAGTGTATGTGTAGAACAAAAGTCCCTAAAAAGTACTTGAAAAAATGACACCATAGGAGATGTTTTCAAGAAAGAAGATAGAAGTCATCCATATAAGGACATTTGGTTTCCCCGTAGTTTTGCATGTCCCCAAGGAAAATATGACAAAATTAGATCCATCTGGAAAGAATGGCATATTTTTTGGTTATAGTGACACATCGAAGGAATACAAGATATATATTCTCAGTCACTGGAAAGTTGAGATTAGTCAAGATGTCACGTTCGATGAGAGTGCAACTTTCAGCAAATCAAAACGGGACTGTGCAAAAAATATTCATGAGGAAGAGAATCAAGCTACTAGAGTTCCAAAGGCAAAAATGGTTGAACAAGAGGAAGTCATTCATGAAAATAATTCCATGGTAGAACCTCATAGGCCAGTAGAGATTCCTTCTCGCAAGAGAAGACTATCTTGGGCATAGGAGCTCATCAAAAATGTATAAAGATATGGTGCCCTATAAAATCATCTCAGGGAAAGTAATAATTCGAAACTGTATTCTAGCTATGTGGCATGTTTGTGTGGTATCATTGATGTTGAACTATATAGTTATGAAGAGGCTACAGAAAATACGATGTGGAAGGATGCCATGGGGGAGGAATAGAAGGCCATAGTAAAGAATGATGTCTGGGATGTGGTCCCCAGACCAAAGGATAAATCAATAGTAAGTTCAAAATGGATCTATAAGATGAAACATGCAGATGATGGAAGTATTGAAAAGTATAAGGCTAGATTTGTAGCTTGAGGATTCTCTCATAAGGAGGGCATTGACTATGAGGAGACATTTTCTCCCATGGAAATATATACCTCGATTAGCACTATACTTTCATTGGTTGTAGTAATGAAATGGATAGTGCATCAAATGGATGTGAAGACAACCTTCTTGAATGGTGAAATAAAAGAGGAGGTATATGTGGAGAAACCAAAAGGGTTTGAGGTACATGAGAGGGAGACGTATGTGTGTAGATTTAAGAAGGATTTATATGGATTAAAGCATGCACCCAAAGCATGGTATGGAAATCTCGACAATTTTTTGATGAGCTTAGGATTCAAAAAGAGAAGTGTAGATCTAGTAATACTATTGTTGTATGTGGATAACATGTTTCTAAAAGGTGTGGAAAATCTCATCTCAGAGTGTAAGATAAAATTGGTTGTTGAGTTTGAGATGAAATATATCTAGATGATTCATTACTTTTTGGGTCTCTAGGTATGGCAAATATAGAATGAGATATTTTTGAATCAAGGGAAGAATGTAGTGGAAATCCTGAAGAGGTTAGGGATGTTGGATTGTAAGGAAATGGATACACCTATGGTATCAAATATGAAGTTGTTGCAGAATACGACTTCAGATACTATGGATGTTACTTTATACATAAATATGGTGGGTTTGTTGATGTACTTGACAAACACGAGACCAGATATATGTTTTGCTGTGAGCACCCTGAGTCTGTATATGGAGCAACCCAGGCGGGTTCATTTGGTCACAACAAAATATTTGATGAGGTACCTTAAGGGTACATTGGTTTATGGTCTCAGGTATGTGACAAACCATGAATTTGGGTTATATGGATATTTAGATTTATATTGGGTCGGAATTATTCCTAATCGGAAGAGTAGTTCGACATATTTCTTTAGTCTAGGCTCCAATATGGTTTCATGGAGCAGCAGGAAGTAGTCATGTGTAGCACTCAATATATCTCGGGATGAATATGTTGCACATGTGTATCATGTAGAGAAGTAGTGTGGATTTGAAATATATTGTATGGGTTATTTGGTCTCAAAATGGAGGTGAAATGTATTTGGTGTGACAACCAGAGTTGCATGAAGTTGTCAGAGAATATGGTGTTCCATGACAGGTTGAAGCATATCGAGATAAAATATCACTATATCAGGGATATGGTGTAGAGGGAAGTAGTGAGGCTCTAGTACATGACTACCAAGGAGTAGGTTGCAGACATGTTGACAAGCGACTGTCGAGGAAAAAGTTAGAGCTTTTCAGGGACAAGCTTGTCATGGTCCCTCTTTAGAGGGAGTGATGAGGTATAGATGCATTGCGGGGTAGTGGATGTCTTGGGGACATGTTGTAGCTATTTGAGATCTACCCATAGGAATTGTATTCATTGGTTGTGAAGTCATAGGGGTGCATGTGATGAGGTACAAATGCATTGCGGGGTAGTGGATTTCATGGTGATATATTGAATCTATTTGAGATCTAAACACAAGCCTTGGATGCATTGGTTGTGAAGTCATGTTTTACTATGGATATCCGATGATGTATAGATTCATATGTTCAACAATAAATGGTCATGAGCTCATGTAGCAACAAAGAATACCTTCCTATTTAATAGGGAGTGTTGATATTTTGATGTATCTATGGAAGATATTCTTTTGTATTTTCATTGGTAAAACCTCGAGAAGATTATTGTAATATTATTGTATAAATCATCTCAAAAGAAATTATTATTTTATTTTTATCCTGATTGTAAAAGTCAAAAAAAACCCTCTTAGGGTTGCATCTTTCTGAGAGTCAATTATGTGTATAAATATAGGCTGAGTTCCTCTCATTTGTGTGCACACACAATTCTCCTTCTCTTTTGTATTTTTATCATAGCAAGGAAGGTCTAGCATAGGAGGTCTTGGTTTATTGGTCTTTGGTATCTTGGTATTGGTCTATTTGTGGAGAGCTATAACATGACATTGTATTGGTTGACGAAATATATATTGAAGAATTGGTTGTTGGTTTTTTTCCCCCACGAGGGTTTCCCAAGATATATCTTGTGTTTTGTGATTGTTTATCTTTCTATGATCATATTACATGAAATTGTTAATGAATGTTAAAGAAGATAATTGTAACTTCTAAAATTCTAACAAAATTAATGTCTAAGCCTTGTATTTATTTCCACCCCTGCTAAGAAACTCATTTATTGTTCAACCAATAGTAATGAAAAGAGAATTAAAACAAAAAAGTGATTAAACAAACTAGAAAACAAAGATAAACTATGCAAAGGAAAGACACTAGTCTATTCTACCCTACTCCTATCCTATGTTACAAATGGATGAAAAATGAGACATGTAAATTCATAATGCCAATGTACCCATCCATATAATGACAAGCTTGCAAACATATATTCAATACAAAATATTAGAAGCAAAACTTGGAATAAAGACAGAGTAAAAGTGGGGAAAATTAAAGCATGATAAAATATATTCACAATATTAAACACGTGACAATGATAATTCTTGGGAATTCTATCCAAGTAAGATCTCTCCAACCATGCTTCAATTCTATCATAAAATATACCATGACTATCATAGAATTGATGGAGGGAGTTCAATGGAAAGTAGCATACCAAATAAGAATCGTGCATAAAATACATGTGAGGTGTTCTCGGTGAGAGAATATTTGAGCTAATGAAGTTGTTTATCCATGAAGAAAAAACAAAATAATAAGGACCTGACATAACCATCGGCATAAACCGAAGTGCCTCATTATCCTACCAAGCCTCCTTGGACTCACACTTCAAGTAACCATTAACTTGAGATAAATTAGTGGAAACAAATGATCTACATAGACTAGCAACCACCGTGGTATGAGAGGTAATTTCAAGACAATGGTGAGATCCACCAGTATCAACAATACCCATTAAAGTGATGCTTGAACAAGAAGATTTACTATTGATCAAGAATGAAGATGAGAAATAAGAAGACACAGTCTGATATACATCTACTATAACATTCATTGTATCCCATGAAAAGGGCTGATAAGACATAGAATTAATAGGTTCATGGGAAGAGGCCTTATCCTCTTTATATTTCATATGTACATTTCCCCCCATCAAGTATTTCAAAAGCGATCAGCCCCATTGATTATATTTGAGTTGGATGGTGGGTGTTTTCCTGCAAAGTCAAACCATTAAAGAGATCAGGATACAAAGGAAAATAAGTGGAAGAATTAAGAGAAATAAAATCTTCTTTATAACAAGAAAAATTTGTAGAAAGTGACTCCTTGAATGGTATTTCCTCCTCTTTAAAAACATCTTTGGATTATTGTGAATTAGTGGGCTTCACACTAGGCCTGGTTTCAAAATCAACACGTTCTTCCTTAAGATGGTTTTCATATTCCAAGTTAAAAGCAGATTGTTGAGATAGTAGAGGTATCTCATGCATGTTCATTTCTTCTCTTTAAGTGAAAAAATCAACATGGTTTTCTTGCTTTTGCACTATATGAGAATATGAAATATCTTCCAAAGCATATTCATGGTTAGAAGAGAGAAGAAAGTCATAAGAATCATTAGAAAAATAGGTTTCAATAAATGACCTATCAAAAATAGGGAAACAATATTGCTCTATGTCACTTGAACTAGGATAATTTGAAACATTGGGGCAATCCAAATCAAAATAAATCCATTTCAAATTATCCATGGGTGAGGAAGAATTCATTTCATGAGTGTCCATATTTTTTTTTCATTGACAAAATGATCAACATTTAAAGTTTTCTCTGTATCTCCCTCCTCCATTTATTTTGATTGAAAATATGATATAGGATAATGGGAACCTGACATAACCATCATTGTTACCCAAAGTGTCCCATTATCAATAGGAAAACCCTCCTCTTGGTCAACTACAAAAAAATATGAACTTGAATTTACTACACAAGAGGTCTCTTTTTCGTCATAAGAAAGGAAAGTGGGAATGGAGTGGTGGGAGGAGACATGGGCTTTTTCCGAAAAAGAAAATTCTATCTAATCAATATCCCCCATAGTAAATAAATAACCAAACATATGAAGTTCATCTAAACCGTTAACATTTTCAACATGTTCATTTAAATCCAAATCAACATGTGAAGAAATATTAAAACATGATTTAGATTTTTCATCCATTGATTTGTGTGTTTCATTAATAAGAGAAACTAAAGAGGAAATACAATAATTGTTAGAGGTCTTATCATCCAAAGGAAATATACAACAATGAGGTCTTATCATTCCACGTTGAACATGGAACATAGAGAAGCAGGTGATGTGCCATGTGTCACCTATCAACTTACTTGTCACCTTAGTTATCTCCTGATGGTTGATTAATTGAACCATTAGTTGTCGGGGCTAGTTGTTGTTACCATTATTCAAAAATTCATCAACTGGTCAAGAATGTCAATGGAAGAGAGAAAATCCTGAGTAACTTCCTTGGTGGACCAGTGTTTGGTGGTTGATATTGGGTTCTATGTTGAATTGTGTCATCATCAAGAGTTTCCCAACGGTTCAATTCCATAAGGGTTTGGTTCTTTTTGTAACTAGAATGAATTAAATATTCAAAAGAATAACTTCATGGTTCCTACTGGAAAAGCAACCTGGTGGCCTAGTGGTTGGGATTGGGGTGGTATGGATCGAGTTCTTGTTGGATTACTAAGAGGGGGGTGAATTAATAATAGAGGAATAATAATCATTTTTAACCATATAATGCAAGTGTTATATCAATGTAGCATTATCATCCAATAATTGCAGAGTAAATAAACAATGAACAAATGAGCAATCATACA
>JZKD02S1121790.1:0-12961 GCA_000966675.3 Picea glauca | reverse complement strand
TAGATAATATTTCTAAGTCTTGGGTAGTAGATTCAGGGGCTTCATTTCATGCCACACCCCATATGAAACATTTTATATATTATGTTCAAGGTGATTTTGAATAGGTTCATTTGTGTGATGATGCTCATGAAAAATTGTTGGAATGGGTAAGGAACAAATAAAGAAAAAGAATGGAAACTAATGGTTGTTGAAAGAGGTAAGACATGTTCCAAATCTGAGAAAAAATCTAATTTCAACAGGGCAGTTGGAAAGTGAAGGTTTTATATCTATATTTATAGATAAGACATTGAAGGTCACCAAAGGATCACTGGTGATAGCAAAATGAGAGAAGGTAGGTACTTTGTATTTATGTACTGGTAATAGTGAATATTCTATCTCTTTAAATTTTACAGGAGTGGATACAACACTGTGGAACCATAGGTTTGGACACATGAGGGAGAAGGGGATGCAAATACTTGACAAAATAATTTTGTTGCTATATCTTAAACAAATTGATTTGGATTTATGTGAGCACTATGTTTATGGAAAACATAAGAGAGTCAGATTTCTCAGAATTAGAAAAGAAAAGAAGAGTGAAAGGTTAGATCTTTTGCATAAAAATGTATTGGGACCATGAAGTATCATCTCTTGGTGTCTCTCATTATTATGTTACTTTTATTGATGATGCAACTAGAAAAAAATGGGTTTACTGCATTCGACAAAAATATGATGTTTTTTGTAATTTTAATAAATGGAAAGCTTTGGTTGAAAATGAGATAGAAAAAAATAAAATAAATAAATAAATAAAATAAAATAAAAAAATAAAAACAAAATAATAAAAAAATAAATAATAATAATAATAATAATAATAATAATAATAATAATAATAAATAAATAAATAAAATAAAAACAAAAATAAAAAAATTGAAGTGTCTCAGATCAGACAATGGAGGTGAATATTGCAGCAAGGATCTTGATGATTATTGTTCATACCATGGGATTTGTAGAGAGAAAACAATTCCAGGAACACCATAAGAAAATGGTGTTTCATAAAGGATGAACTAACAATCATGGAACGTGCATGGACTATGAGATTCCATGTTGTTCGGCCCTTATAGTTCTGGGTAGATGCTATAGATATTGTTGTTTACTTAATAAACAAAGGACCTTCAAGATCTTTGGATGGTGAAATTCTAGAAAATGCATGGAGAGGTAAAAAGGTAAACTATTATTTTTTTAAGAATTTTGGTTGTGAAGCATTTGTCCATATTGATAAATAAAATAGAACAAAGCTTGAGGAAAAATCCAAATTATGAAGATTCAATGCAGGTAGAAACTAAAAAAAGTGGGAGCAAGGCATGAAAGAGGAAATGGACTCCTTGGTAAATAACCAGACTTGGGACTTGGTTTAGTTTCCTATAGGAAAAAGAGCATTGCAGAATAAATGGGTTTACAAGTTGAAGAAAGAAAATGGAGGAAAAAAGTGGTACAATGCTAGACTTGTTGTAAAGGGGTTTGCACAAAAGAAAGGTATATATTTTGATGAAATATTTTCTCATGTTGTTAATATGACTTCAATTAGGACCATTTTAAGTCTTGTGGCAATAGAAGATTTGCATCTTGAATAGTTAGATGTAAAAACAACTTTTCTCCATGGGGATTTGGAGAAAGAGATTTATATGCAACAACCATAGGGGTATGAGGTCAAAGGAAAGGAGAATTTGGTATGAAGGTTGAAAAATAGATTGTATGGCCTAAAGCAAGCTCCAAGGAAGTGGTATTTGAATTTTGATAGGTTTATGACAAAACAAGGTTATAGTAGATGTCATTATGATCACTATGTTTATTTTAAGATGCTAGAAAATGGAAGCTATATTATCTTGCTATTGTATCTAGATGACATTCTTGTTACAGGGTCTAATATGCAAGATATAAATGTGCTAAAGAATAAATTAGATAATTCATTTGCGATGAAGGATTTGGGTGTTGTAAAGAAAATCCTTAGTATGAGAATAACAAGAGATAGGAAAAACTGCAAATTGACATTGTCTTAGGGTGAGTACATAAAGAAGGTGTTGGAGAGGTTTAGAATGCAGAATGAAAAACCATTTAGTACACCTTTGGCCAATCATTTCAAATTAACTAATAAAATGTGTCCCATGACATAGGAGGAGATAAAATACATGTCCATGGTCCCTTATCCATTAGCAGTTGGAAGCTTGATGTATGCGATGGTTTTCACAAGAACAAATATTGCACTTGCAGTGGTAGTTGTGACAAAGTATATGAACAATCCAGGTAAAGAACATTGGGAGAAGTAAAGTGGATTCTCGGGTATTTGTGATCTGAAAATAAAACGCTGACTTGTTATGCTATGCAAGCACCCTCTACTTCAATAAAATAAACCTTACAGGACCTTGCTTCTTGTGTTAAAATATGCAAACTGGTTTATGTGTTAAGTTCTTGCTTTTTCATGTCAATGTGCATTTGTGAGGAAATGTTCTTTTAAAAGATTAATTATGTGCTATAAACCAATACAAAACAATGTAAAGTGCAGCAAATAACACAACAAACTCACAAAAATAACAAGATGATAAAGGAGTTCACCCCTCTCTGGGCTACGTCTCCTTGAGCCTCCTTCAATGGACATGGCTCTTTGAGATTAGTTTGTCAAATGTTTTTTTAAAAGATGCTTCTCAACTCCAATGAATTTACAGACTGTACCATTGGGTTCAGAATACATAAAAACCCCAAAAATGACTATTAGAACTCTGCAAATGGATCTTGTCTCATCCAGTAATGACCTCTCCTACATGTGGCCTCCAAGCTTCCCTGAGATCTTCTGTGGCATAAACACATGTAAAAGTCCTCCAATGGATCTGAAACCTATCCCAATGTGTTCAGAGCACAATAATTAGTCAGAAATGACTATTCAGTCTCAGAAAATAGATATGTGCTCATCAGAGCAATGCCTCAAACAATGAGGGCTTCAAGCTTCCTGGAGCTTCCTCAAACTTAAATGGTTAAAAAACTGCATTAGAAGTCTTCAAATGCCCATGAAAGCTGTGCCAATGGACTCAGAACGTCCAAAAACCCCTAGCTGGGCCTTTTCGGCACCTCATTTGGCCAAAAACTCCAAAAGTTATGCCTTCTGCCATTTTTCCCCTTCAAGCTCTGTTACTCGTTCGCCATTCTGCACCTGTGTGTGAATGAACCTAGCTTCTGGCGTTTCCCGTGCCTAAACTTAGCACACACGTGCCTTACGAAATTAGTGCCAATATGTCACACCGTTAGCGAAACTAGAACCCCCGAGGACTGAGGTGTTGGGCGCATGGGGGCCATGTGGCCACGTCCTAGCGCTAAAATAGGCTAACTGTTGCTAGGTTAAATTTGGGCTCGACACATGTCGGGAGGTGGATGCATATCCGTTTAAAAACAAAACCCAAAATTAAATCCGCGCACATATAAAGGTAAGGGTCATATGTATTAAGGTAATGGAACCATGGGCTATACCTAAAACACCCCCCGCGCGCGCCCATTTACTAATAGGCAAGGTCATATACCTATATTAAATCACATGACCATGGGTCATATAATATAACCACAGTAACTGTGCTTAACCGTTGTCAAACTCCAAGCTCCCGCACATACCATTTAATATATACATTGGTCATATATTTCAACGTAAAAGCCCCACGCCGTTTACGCGGAGGGTATGGTTATATCCACGGCATAGAACTGGGGGTCGGGGCTAAGCCCCGACCCAACCCCCTGCCATTTAAACTTTCAATCAACTTCAAATGTATATTCTTCCATATACATAATAAGAATTAATGCGTGGTATAATGGTTGGAAGACTTTGTTAAAGCTTGGCGCATGGGGAGGTCCTGGGGTCAAACCCTGTGGCCTCCACAAAATTTTACAAAACAAACCAAACACCAACGACCAATAGATGGGTGCCACGTGGCAGCCCTTCATTGGGCCATGTGGCACCTTTTCATTCACCTAAAATATGCCACGTGTCACCATATTACTCGTCCACTGTCAACCAATCCTCGATTGCCACATCACCTACCACATTGACTGTACGGTCACCACGTCAATTGTATGGCCTCTGCCACGTCAGTTGTACGGCCTGCCCAATCAGCATCAAATTTTTCCCTATTTGCCTTGGCGAACAGATCACGATAACTTCTCCATACAGACTCCGTTTGCGAAAGTAAATATACCACTGGAATCAGGAAGATGAGACGGACGCAATGGCACCGTTTTCATCGCATTCCGAGCACTTTAAAATTTGAGCAAATTTTAGACCCCTGGTCCAGATTTTGATCAATTTGAGAGGTACTTCTACTCATGCATTATGTTTTGGAGGATAAGACATTGTTCTACAGAGATATGTTGATTTATATATGGTAGATGATAAAGATAGAAGGAGGAGCACAAAAGGGTATGTTTTTACTATAGGTGGAACAACAATAAGTTGGATTTCGAAGTTGCAAAAGGTTGTTGCAATTTCAACAATGGAAGCAAAGTATGTTGTTGCTATAGAGGCTAGTAAAGAGATGATTTGGTTACAGAGGTTTATGGAGGATTTGGGAAAGAAGAAGGAGAATAGCAGGTTGTATTGTGACAACAAGAGTATCATTCATCTTGCAAATAACTCAACCTTCCATTCTAATACTAAGCATATGCAGCTCAGGTACTATTTCATATGATCCTTCTTGGAAAATGGACATTTGAAGTTGGAAAAGATACATAATAGCTAGGATCCATCAGACATGTTAACAAAGGTAGTAACTAGGGAGAAATTGAGTTCCTGCTTAGTTTTAGTTGGTCTTCAAGCATGAAGGTGAAGATGAGAAATTTTCTAGGTCCAAGGTGGATCATAGTCCAACAGGTACAACAACAGTGGAGTTGTTGTGATGAGTCTTTGAGTGGGATATTGTTGGTTCTGGAGTCTGTTTATCATCCTAATTCATATGCAGGTCAAAGAAACTACAGGATACACAATTCAAATATTGTAATTTCATAGTCAATCTACATCGTTCATTATAAGGTCGTGGATATGACGATAAAAGTTATGTTAGGGTTTTTTTCCCAAGAAGGAACCCCTATTTTATGAGGAAATTATATTGCGATTGTGTATTATTGTGAATATTTTATTCTAAGAGAGGATACTTTGAGAAAAATAAGAGGAAGTTACAATAGGTGTGGTGTAGGTTGCATCCCTTCATTTTGTTCGATAATAAAAAGGAAGGACCTGGAAATTTCTCTGGTGGACGTATCCGACATTGGGTGAACCAAGTATATCTATGTCTCTATTGTATTATGTATCTTTTGTGTTTTATTTCCACATTTTGTTTCATTTTATTTCTCTGTTATCCTATTTTTCTAACAATTCTTATGTATTCATCAACTAGTAGCATGAAGTATTGTTCACCTTTCAATCCTTTTGTTCTTATCGATCCAACCAGATCAGTATGTAGAATTTCTAGTGGTTTTTTTTTGTAGTATTACTTTGACTTGAACTTTGTCTTGGTCTTTTTCCATTTAGATAATGCCTGCATAGAATGTTTTTTGGCTTCGAGATCTCTAGAATTTCTCTTACTGCTTCCTTTTTGCTGACTTTGACAAGATTGTCAAAATTTATGTGACCCATTCTTCTATTCCAAATCCAACTTTCATTGTCCTTTCCTAACATATTTCCTTTCCTATTTCATTTAGAACATATATTTTGCTTGTATTCCTTACAGTTGTAGCTACCAACTTGCCTGATTCTTCTTTCCTTATCTTGTACTTATTTTAATTAAACACAAGCCCATGTACTTGATCACAAATTTGACTTACACTTAGTAGATTGTGTTTCATGCCTTCGACTAATAATTTTTTTTTTGCAGTGACATCCTTACTTCCAAGCTTGACCATGCCCTTTCCAATAATCCTGGTTGAGTTGTCATTCCCAAATGAAACCGATCCATCTCTTTCCTTTTTCAATGTCAGAAACCTGTCTTTATCCCCTATCATGTGCTTTGAGCATCCATTATCAACATACCATCCACGTTTTATTTGTTCAACTTATAGAGAAATATTGTATTCTTTAGTGTTGAATTGATCCTACTTTATTATCCATATCCTTTGTGGTTCTTGCTTATGATTGTTGATATTCTACTTTGGTTCCCTTGGAAGAACAATGAGTCTATAATCTCTAGCTATATGCCCAATTTTTTTTCACTTGTAGCATTCTACCTCATCACTTAGTGATCCAAATATGTTGTAGCTTCTACTCTGTGCTTCATGAGATATTTTTGGATAACTATTTATTGTATAACTCTCATCGTTTCTTTTGTTCTTGGTATTGGCTCTATAATTTACATCTTTGTGCCCAAAATTATAACATGAATAACATGAACCAAGAAAAATAGTTTGATACCTAGGAGTGGAAGATATTATTAATGGTGTCACTCTTCTGAATCCTTCTTCTTCTTGAGGTCTTTCTGGATGTTTTTGATATTGACTTCTAAATCATCTAGGTAGTGTAGTGTTTATGTAATCTTCCCCTTGAGTTTTCATGTCTTATTCTTTCGAGGGACCTCTTATAGCTGCTTCATAGCTTCCTAGTTATACTTCTTGTTCTATCGATTTGGAGCTTGAACCTTTCTTTGTCTGTGTCTGATTGTATCCCAATATATATATTTCATAGTAAGGTATTTGATTGTTAATGATATTATCCAATATCTTGGTGTTGTTTTGATGCATGTCCTTCTTCTAAAAATCTTTTCTTAAAGTGACTATCTCATCCTCCAAGCCTTCAATAGTCATGTCTCTTTCTTCTAACTTCCCTCTCATTTCTTCTTTAATCTTCTTGTCTTCTTTTGCCTAAAGTTCCATCTTTGTGATTGTCTGCTCAACTTATTTGGAGTTTTGAGATTCTTCTTTCTTCGTTATTTCTTCATGGACTGACTTGTTTTTTCCTTTTATTTTTGATAAATTCTATGGCACTCAACAATTATTCTTTGTAATTGACTTTTGCCTCTTCATATTATTCTTTGGATATTTCTTCATCAGAGTCTTTTATTTCCATGAATAGTACACTTTCTATATCACTATCGTTGACTTCATCTTCGTCTGATGAGGAACTGTCTTCCTTGATGAAAATGTTTTTCTTGAAAACATTCTTTTTATTTCTTCTACCCTTTTGAATTTTCCTTTTCTTTTGAGGGTCATCTTCTTCTTCATTTATTTTCTTTTTCTTATAAGGACATTTATTAGCGAAATGACCAACACCATCATAATTAAAACAAATCAATGTAATTTTACCTTTGTATTTGTCGGTTCCTGGTTTCAACCTTTTGAAGAATGTATCCACTTCTTCATCTTCCTCTGAATCATTGTTGCAGCTACAATATGACTTTGCCTTATGTTTATCTTTGTTCTTTGCCTTATTGAATTCCTTGAATGTTTCTTCCTTCATGAATACATTGTCTTGTTCTACCCTCATATCATAATCTATGAGTATCTCATGCAACTCATTCATGGTCATTGTATCTAGGTCCATTCTTTATTCTAAAGCTAAATTTTTTGAATCAAACCTCATTGGTAGATATCTTAATTCCTTTTTCAAAATGACCTGTTCCTTTATCTCATCTCCCAAGCCTTTGATACTATTTACTATTTCGTCGACTCATATAAAGTAGCCTGTTATGTTTTCATCCTCATTCATCTTCAATTGTTCAAACTTGGCTCTGAAAATATGAAATTTGGTGTCTTTAACTTTTATATCTCCTTCGTAGATAGTCTTCAGTTTATCCCAGATTTATTTTTCTAGTTCACAGTGCATAATCTTGTTATGTATCACTTGATTCACACCATTATCAATAGAATTTCTATCCCTTTAATCATTTTCTTCAATCTTATTTCGATCTCTATATGTTGGGGGAGTTGCAAGTTCTTTTTATCCATCTACTACTGATCACTAAACATCGAATCCTTGTGCTTGTATATAAGTCTTCATTCTTTTTCTTTAGAAATCATAGTTCTCTCCATCAAATTGTGGTACCCCAATCCTAGCATGATCCATGATCTTCTTCCAGTGGTTAGACTACTTCTTGAAGGACCTTCTCTGATACCAATTGTTGGATTATTGAGAGGGGGGGTGAATCAGTAATGAGAAATTGTAGTATTTTTAACCATAGTTTTTTCTTCAACAATATTTAGCAGTTTATCATTATCATTCAATATATCATCAGCAGTATAATCATAAACAACATCACATAACAATAGATACACAGTACACCAGTATTTACATGGAAACCCAAATGGGAGAAAACCATGGAATTCTTTTCTTATATATTTATCAAAAAAACAAAACATTCATTGGAAGCACCAACTTTTGATTCTCCAGCTACAACTGGAAGGAGGCTCCAACTCCCTATTCTTAGACTGCAACCTGAAGGAAGCTACAACTCCTTGATTCTTTGGATCCAACCAAAAAGACTCTACAACCCCCTAGGTTCTCCGCCTACAACCGGAAGGTGGCTACATCCACCTATCCTTGCCCCGTCCAACTGCCCTGTAATATAAATGCAGACCAATTGTCGTTATCAAAAACTTTGCCACTGTCACTGTCACTCTATATCTATCATTTTCATGGTTACTCTGTCTCTATCATTGTCTCTATCACTATCACATCAACCTGTATCTACTCATCAACCAACTATACATGTACCATACCATGCATCAAGTGTATACCAGTATACACACTATCTCATGCATCAATCGTGAACCAAAAGATACATCAACAATGAATAGTGAATCTTGAACTAGAGCATCAACCATATACAAACTGTGTCATATACTATATCATCAACCATATGTAGATATGTACCATATCATCAATGAAGTATCTCTAAGAGCCTATGCATTCCCCTCATGCATACATCACCATACAACATGGATATCCCTCAAACATATATAATCAACTCAAGGATGTGATTTATAAGAGCCATATCAATGGTGTACCATACATAAGAGTAATGCCCACTCAACCAACTAACCAACATATACCATAACCAAGTACAAGACCAACCATACCAATAATGCCTCAAGTATTCACAACATCATAATCAAATCTAAGCATCAAAACAAACTAATAACCATACCAGAACTTCTATAGCTAACATGAACCAATAGAATGTTGACCTATGAACTTTCTCTCCTACTCTAGGGACTTGGTACATACATCTATTCAATCCTTCATTATATTTTCATAGATACACGACGTTCTCTTCTTCACTGCAAACCACGTACATCCGCTCCCTTCTGACCTACAACTCATGGATACCTAAAAAACTAGGTTTTCTTACAACGCTGACACTTTCTCCTTCGACCTTTATTTTCTACCTCAGAAAAATGTCATCACAACCTTAACAAAATATTACTAGTTCACAAGACAGATAATCAATGAATGAGCGTGTGAGTGTACTTATGAATGACTCCTTGAGGTGATTATATACTTTTGCTAGGTAACTCCTCTCATTAATTTAGGGCTTTTAGGTTTTTCTAGTTACAACAACTTTACCCCTTTGACCAATACTTATAACAAACTAGAGGCTTCTTGTCCACTCTTCGAGGCTTCCAACTTTACAAGGACATATCTCCATATCCGTGAGGAACTACGTGGCATTCCATATATCACCTGAAAAGGTATGTTGAGTACTATACATTCATGAGTGAGCTACCTTCATTTACTCCATCCTTCATGACCTAAATCCTCATTAAACTAGGGGATACTTAACCATTCTTAAGGGTTTCTTGTATACTTCTTCAAAGCATATTCTCGTGAGGGCCATCCTTAATGCTGGTTGTGGAGCCTGATTATCTTCTTAATTCATAGGTCTTTGTTTTCAGCCTTGTTTATACCCCATGAAGACTTTACACCCCAGAATAATGCACACTCTTCCAAGTGGGGGAGTGGAGAGGGGGGTTACCCCCTCTATAGGATCCGAGGGAAAGCGAGCCCCAGAAGGGGTTCGGGGGATAGCGTTCCCCGATGGGGGTTCGGGGGTGAATCCCTTGAAGGAAAAATTTCCTTGTAAATGTATATTGTAATTTCATTGTAAATATGGACCGTTCATTATAAGGTCGTAGATATGACAATAGAAGTTATGTTAGGTTTTTTTTCCCTTGAAAGAAACCCTCTTTTATGAGGGAAATGTGTTGTGGCTATGCATCATTGCGAACATTGTATTATGAGTGAGGATATTGTGAGAGAAAGAAGAGGAAGTTGCAGTGAGTGTGATGTAGGTTGTATCCCTTGATTTGTTGGATAATAATAAAGGAAGGACATGGAAATTTCTCTGGTGGACGTAGCCCACACTGGGTGAACNAATTTAGGGTTTCTAGGTTTTTCTAGTTACAACAACTTTACCCCTTTGACCAAGACTTATAACAAACTAGAGGCTTCTTGTCCACTCTTCGAGGCTTCCAACTTTACAAGGACATATCTCCATATCTGTGAGGAACTACGTGGCATTACATATATCACCTAAAAAGGTATGTTGAGTACTATACATTCATGAGTGAGATACCTTCATTTACTCCATCCTTCATGACCTAAATCCACATTAAACTAGGGGATAATTAACCATGCTTAAGGGTTTCTTGTATACTTCTTCAAAGCATATTCTCGTGAGGGCCATGCTTAATGCTGGTCGTGGAGCCTGATTATCTTCTTAATTCATAGGTCTTTGTTTTCAGCCTTGTTTATACCCCATGAAGACTTTACACCCTAGAATAATGCACACTCTTCCAAGTGGGGGAGTGGAGAGGGGGGTTACCCCCTCTATAGGATCCGAGGGAAAGTGAGCCCCAGAAGGGGTTCAGGGGATAGCATTCCCCGATGGGGGTTCGGGGGTGAATCCCCTGAAGGAAAAATTTCCTTGTAAATTTATATTGTAATTTCATTGTAAATCTGGACCGTTCATTATAAGGTCGTAGATATGACAATAGAAGTTATGTTAGGTTTTTTTTCCCTTGAAGGAAACCCTCTTTTATGAGGGAAATGTGTTGTGGCTATGCATCATTGGGAACATTGTATTATGAGTGAGGATATTGTGAGATAAAGAAGAGGAAGTTGCAGTGAGTGTGATGTAGGTTGTATCCCTTGATTTGTTGGATAATAATAAAGGAAGGACATGGAAATTTCTCTGGTGGACGTAGCCCACACTGGGTGAACCACGTATATCTGTGTCTCTATTGTATTGTGTATCTTCTGTGTTTTATTTACACATTTGTTTTAATTTATTGATATGTGATCATGCTTTTCTAACAACTGGTATCAGAGAAAAAGGTAACTCATAGGAAAAGAGGGTTCCTGGTTCGAGTGGGAGCAATGGCGGAAGATGGAAATTTTAGGGTTGAGAAATTTAATGGCCAAAACTACCAGTCATGGAAGATGCAGATGGAGGATTATTTAAATTATAAGGATCTATTCCTACCATTGGGTGGAATAACAAAGAAGATGACAACTATGAAGGATGAATAATGGGAGGTTCTTGACAAAAAGGCACTAGGAATGATATGGTTGATCCTGGCAGCGTTAGTGGCTTTCAATATTTCAAAAGAAAATACAACTAAGGATCTGATGGATGCATTGGATAAAATGTATGAAAAACCCTCGACGTACAATAAGGTATTCCTAATGAAGAGATTATTTAATATGAAGATGCCAAAAGGTGGGTCTATTGCAGATCATTTAAATGAATTTAATATGGTTATTAATCAACTAAGTTCTGTAAAAGTGGACTTTGATGATGAGGTTAGGTTTCTTCTAATATTGTGCTCATTGCCAGAAAGCTAGAACGACTTGGTCATGGCTGTAAGTAACTCTGTCTCTAGTTCAAACACTTTAAAATTTGATGATGTTGTTGTTGTTATCCTTAGCGAGGAAATGAGATGGAAAATCACAAGTGAGACATCAAGTAATCTGCTAAACATGGAGAACAGGAGGAGACAAAAGGATAGAGGAAAGGGCTCAGGGAAATGTGGGAATTCTAGGAAGGGTAGATCCAAATCCAGATTTGGAAAGATAGAGTGTTGGAATTGTGGGAAGAAAGGACATTTGAAGAAATACTGTAGAGCTCCAAAGAAACAAAGAGATGGACAGCAGGATACAAATCAGGAAGCAAATGCAGCAGGTGATTTGTTACAAGATTCTTTGATTATTTTTGTAGATAATATTTCTGAGTCTTGGGTAGTAGATAGGGGGGCTTCATTTCATGCCACACCCCATAAAAAACATTTTCTAGATTATGTTCAAGGTGATTTTGGACAGGTTCATTTGGGTGATGATGCACCATGCATATTGTTGGAATGGGAAAGGTAAAAATAAATCAAAGCAATGGAAACCAATGGTTGTTGAAAGAGGTAAGACATGTTCCATATCTACGAAAAAATATAATTTAAAAAGGCCAGTTGGCAAGTGAAGGTTGTGTATCCATATTTACAGATAGGGTGTGGAAGGTCACCAAAGGATCATTGGTGATAGCAAAAGGAGAGAAGGTAGGTACATTGTATTTGTGTACTTTTAATATTGACTCTTCTATCTCTTTAGCTTCTACAGAAGTGGATACAACACTATGACATCATAGGCTTGGACACATGAGTGAGAAGGGGATGCAGATACTTCAAAAAAGAAATTTGTTTCCAGATATTAAACAACTTGATTTGGATTTCTGTGAGCATTGTGTTTATGGAAAATAGAAGAGAGTCAGATTTCTCAGAGTCAAAAAAGAAAAGAAGAGTGAAAGGTTAGAGCTTGTGCATACATATGTATGGGGACAAGCTCAGGTATTATCTCTTGATGGCTCTCATTATTATGTTACTTTTATTGATGATGCAACTACAAAAACTTGGGTTTATTGCATTTGACAAAAATCTGATGTTTTTGATACTTTTAAGAAATGGAAAGCTTTGGTTGAGA
>JZKD02S1121757.1:0-12961 GCA_000966675.3 Picea glauca | reverse complement strand
AGGATTCAGTGGCATTTTGAAGGATAGGTTTATCCAAAATATATTCATCATCATTGTCCTCATCACTGTCATCATTATCATCCTGCAAGTTGTCCTCCTCCAAGTTGACATCATCGTCCATTGGAGCATTATAAATGTCTTGGATCAATCTATTTGTCCCATCATCATCAACTGTATTATTAATATCATCATTTTCCATAGGAATAACGTGATCATCATTATCCACACGATTAAGTTCAGCTTGTTCTTCAATATTATCTCTATGAAAACGTTCCCTGCTAGGCGGCATCACATTCTTAGGATGATTTTTCTTTAATAAAAACAATAGAAGCAATAAAATACAGTTAGAGTATATCACAAATATTATTTGAAAGATAAATTAAAAAAAAACAATTAATGTATAATACCCTTAAATATCTATAATAACTAATTACTTACCATGGGACGATATTCATTGCCCCCTTCAATGTTCCCATTCTTCCTATAATGTTTTTCAACTATTTTTAAAGGTAGTCTTCTTCCATTAAAACCCCTGCATTCATAATAAGGGAAATAATATTTCCCATCACCATGAATCACCATTTGCCGCTTTAACATAACAAGTTTTGTTTTCTTGTTTGGAGTTGACATTGTAATTACCTATTACAACAAATCCATTGAAACATTATAAGTACAATATACAAATCTATTCAAATAATTTGGTATATATTTAGATATTTGTAATGAAAATTATACAACATGTTCAGAAAAAATAGGGGACAAAGCATGAAACCTAAAATCAGCTAGAAAAAATAAGGAACAAAGCATGAAACCAATGCATTTCATATCCAACGTACAACACTGATTATTTGGGAATCTAAATGACACTTGGTTCTAAAACAACACATTGACCTACACATAAACATCCAAACATAAATGAATCTTCTAATAATCTCTTTGTTGTGATCCACCTACTATTATGTTGTCAAAATTGAGGAACAAAATTGATAGAAGTGCAAGAAAGAGTTTGGGGAGAAAAATAAATCATGACATAAGAAGCGTAAAGACAACTTTAATTCTCATAAAAAATGATGATGTAAAGAAAATTAATTTGAAGACAACTAATCAAAGTTGGCAAGCAATTCCTTGGCATGGTAACGATAAACGGTACACTATACATCTTTTACTGTCCAAGTTTAAAGCCTCATACATTGATTCATCCTTGAAATCATAATATTCCATTAATAAGAGGAGGTGGATCTATTATCACCCAAAATCACACTATATAATATTAAGTCCCTAATAAAAATTAGGGTAGCTTTAGGGATACACAAGAATACCGATGCCCAATATCACCACAAAAGCCACTGCTCTTCACTTCTAGTTGGTTCTTTTCCAACTCAAGGAGGAATCCCTAAATGTAAATTTACTAAGGAAAGGATACTTATATATTCAAGAAGTTCTATGAAATATAAGAACAAAATTAGAGTGATTGAATCTAATTAGAGTGATTGTAGGTGAATCAATAATCTTTTTACTTTATCAAAAGTGGATAAACCATAAAATCTTTCTAAGGAGTTAAAATAAACCATAAAATCTCATTTAAGGAGTGAAAATAAACCATAAAATAGTTCAATACCACCAAATTACTAAATGACACAGAAATTTTTTAAGTACTGGCCTTCAAAATCTAAGCTATGTGGAGTCTAATCAATTCAATGTTTCTCTTCTTGAAATAGAATTGGAATCAAGATTTCATAAAAAACCAGAACACCATTGCATCAAGACACCTGAATGATTGTCGCAACTATAGAAAACGATTGTCGCAAATATAGAAAATTTGTCGTAATTGAGATATATATAGGATTGATTTCGTCGGTCTTCCAACGAATTCGATCAAATTGACCAAACAATAAGTCAATGACCATTTGATTCTCACACATGCCATATTTGGTTGTTATAACGACTAAAGTTCGTCGCTATAGCAACTAACTCGTTGGTTTCTCTAGCAATGAAAGTTCATCGCTATAATGACCAACGTGGAATGTTGGTCACTAGAGCGATGAATAGTTGGACCCCCCCAAAAAGAAAAAGTAATTTTAGTCCAAAAAAAACAAAAAAATTACGACGAAATTTTAAACCATTGTAATATTTCGTCATAATTTCCGCCCAATGTAGTAGTGCCTCTTAGCCTCATTTTTTCTTTATGTGTCTACTTTCATGTCTTCATCCATTTTCCATATTTCATTGACAGGTTCATTTCCCTTGACACAACTTTTTCTACTCCTCAAATTCCTAACTATTTTCACTCATGAATGAGGATTGGTCCCTAGACTATAATGATAACCTTGAAGTGGGATTGAAGTGGAACACCCTCACCTCCTTGCAATATTTCTCATTGGTAATTGTAATATCAATACATCAAACCAACTCAATTTTGTTTAGGTGGAGGTGAGTTTGAATATTCCCATGTATTACCTCTATGCATCATAAAGGTGGAGAGTTTCACATGCCCTTGTTGGCCTCATTATATAATTTTGTAAACTTAACAAAATGATGGGATGGATTTGACATACCACTTACAATGACTAAGAAACATCACAAAAAGGTGAGGGCATTCCATCATAGTTCCCTTAAAGGTTATTATCATAGTTTGGGGATTAATCCTCATCTGTAAAAGTGGGTACTAAGGGATTTAAGGGATGAAAAAACTCTAATATGAGATTAACTTTTCAAATCCAAAGGGACAACTACAAGGAAAATTTGATCATTTTCAAGGTGGAAGAACACATCTATTAAAATCAAAGTGGAAGGACACAACCAAAGACGATGTGCAAGTAAGAGGAATATGTGGGGCCTTAACCTTAGCTTAGACCATAACACTATGAGGCTCATGAGCCATTAGTGAGGCCCATAGCCAACATAGAATCCTAGTAAGGTAATATTTGTCTTTTGGTAGGGATATGGTGCTCATTCCAAGTTTTATACACCAAGGATGGCTCTCATGGCCTAGGCCACGTTCTAGTAACATTTTCTTGTAGGGTTCATTGGCCATGTGTGGAGCCAAAACCCATCGCATAAGCCTTATAAGAAATATTTTTTCCACAAACATGATATGGTGGCCATTTCAAAATTTATATCACCAAGGATGGTTCTCATGGGCTAGGGCATAATATCGAGTCAAAACTTGGGATCTAATCCATACCAACTTTCAAAGGGGATCATGGGCCATGTGTAAGACCTTCTATTTTATGGCCTCAATAAAATAATAAATATCTCCTAATCTCCTACTGAAATAACTGCAATTTAGTTCAAGGTATTATTTCATGATTTTCTTTATACCAGGAATAAACTAGTAAATAGATAAAATAAAAACAACATCATAATAACAACATATCAACTTAGTAAAATACATATATCGACCTGCAGGTTAGTTGATTTATACCCTTGTTCACTTGTTCTTGTTCTTGCCCAAACTGCCCAAACTGAATGTTTACCTCCCAGCCAACTAGGAACAGCCTCTCCGGCTCCCTAACTCCAGGATTCCTTATGGTTTCCTGGCCCCCGAGCCCAAAGTTCCCAGCAACAATAGTTCCCTTGTAAAAGTTCCCCAAAACAATCTTTGTCCTCCCATTTCCTCCTTCTTCCCCTCTCCCTTTCAAAATTTCCTCCTTTCCTTCTTCTTCCAGAAAATTTTCCCAAAGCCAGACCCCCTTCCAAGTCCTCTCTCCTCTTCCTTATCCCCCTCTCTTGAATCCCTCCCCCTCATTCAATTCCTGAACTACCTTATCCCCTCATTAATTCACCAACAACCTTATCCCCTCATTAATTCCCCTACCTACCATAATATAATAAAATAGTAAAAGATCCATTGTATTTAATTTAATAATTAATTAAATTTAACTTAACAACTATGATCAATAAAATCAATTGGGTTGTTACATACACTCACCCTTCAAGAAACTTCGTCCCAAAGTTAGATTAATTTACAATACAAGGGTAATGATATATGATTCATACATCCATATCAAATAAACAACAACATCAATTTAAAACACTTATACATACTAGTGTACATGTGTAAGGTATGCATGTGTAGCTAGCACATACAAGACTCGCACATGTACTAATGACAATAAATATCACACCTAAAGTAATTCGTGTGTGTGTCCAATCCAATCAACAAGACCATTCATTTCATAAAGGATAATAAACCATTTAAATTGTTCGTAAAATACCTCAATTATAAAATTTAGCACAAAAAACATTCACTTAGATAATTGTAGTTCAATTAAGCAAATAAATATACATATATACATATTTTTCAAAAAGAGAAAATCAAGAAATTCTACTATAAAGTGAAAGCTCCACACACTCTCAACTACTTCTAGTCATCCTTCCTCCCTAATATACTTCCATCTTCCATCCCTATCATTCCTCTGATGGACTATATTGGAGCGTCAACTATATTAACCTAACTCCAGATAGAACCCATAAGCAGAAGTGTCAACTCTCTTGACCAAGCCTCCTCGGCACGCAATTGGCAGTGATCATCACATGTCTAGGGGAGCGTGAGCTAACACCGTCCTCCTATGACTCCAGGTTTCAGAGGATACATGGTGGGAAATGCCTCCACCCCTCCTAATATAACTAGGGTCAACACCCTACCATGGACCATACAGTGGCACTTTGTTGCTGGGAATTTTTTCATCGTATATTTAGTTTCAGGAAGTCTTGCCACCTGAAAACCTGCACTTGTCCACATATCATAGCAATGCATTTGAACCAACATAATTTCACATACAAATATTCATACCATATTGTTTCTCGGTCAATGTTCACTACATCAACCATTTTATTATCATTGTCCTTTGGCTATTTTTTTATCTAATTGGCCTGCAGATTAGTTTATGACACAAACTCATACATATCCATGCATTATCATCATGCAAATGTATTTAATCATATCCTCAATTCGGTATCCACGTACCAACATCTTTAATGTCAAAATTTTCAAGTTAGAAATAGAATACATAATACCCATCATAATTCAAATAACGATAAACATTCATAGAATTGGCATTCACATAGGTCCATATGTCTTAAAATTTTGAGTGTATCATTAATAGTTTCACAGTTACTAGAAAATAAAAGATGATTAGGCCTTAAGTAATTCTAGTTGTCTAAGTCAAAAGGTGGCATTACATACACCCAACCTTTAGGAAACATATTCTTGAGGTGGTCAAAAAAGTGAGGGATGATCTCGTCGTAAGGTCTCTGCATCCTCCCAAGTAGCAGATAATGGGCTATACTTGTCTCATTGGACCTTAACTTGGTCTACCAGAAGGTTCCTGAGATGTCGAACCCTACGGTCCAATATGCGTAACGGTTTGACCATGAGGGTTCTTGCATCTGATACCTGCAGTTCCTTCCAATTCAATTTATGAGATTTGTCAGCAACATATTGACGTAGAACAAATACATGAAGAACATTATGAGTTTTATGCAAGTGGGGTGGAAGTACAAGATGATAGGAAATGGGTCCAATTCTCTCTTGGATTTTGAACGGTCCTGTAAATCGAGGCGACAACTTTGTCCCCTTCCCGAACCGAATGGTACTCTTATTAGGCTTGATATGAATGGAAACTTGATCTCCCACTTTATAAATTCGACAAGTCCTATGTGCATCAACATAACTTTTATGTCTATCCCGTGCTTCCTTTAGTTGTTGCCTAATCTGAATCACCTATTCCTCCATCTCTTGAATCAATTCAATCCCAATAGTCACTCGTTTTTGTAACCTTTTCCAACTGAACGGTGTCCTGCATGGCCTTCCATACAGAGCTTCATAGGGCAATATTCCAATGGAGCTATGAAAACTGTTATTGTAGGCAAACTCTACCAAAGGTAGGTACTTCTCCCAATGGGTTTGATTATCCATAACAAACATCCTAAGCATGTCTTCTATAACCTGATTTACTCTCTCATTTTTCCCATCTATTTTAGGATGATATGTTGTGCTTAAGTTCAACTGAGTTCCCAATGTTGATTGCAAACTTGTCCAAAACCTAGATGTGAATCGGGAGTCCCTATATGAAATGATATTCTTGGGTAACCCATGCAGACAGATGACCTCACTTATAAACACGCATGCCACATCAGTGACATCATAAGTGTCTCTAACTGGAATCAAATGAGCACTCTTGGTCAACTTATCAACTATCACAAGAATGGCATTATGTCTTTCGATGTGAGTGGAAATCCCACAACAAAATCCAAAGAAATGACTTCCCACTTGGAAATAGGAATATCATGTGGTTGTAGGAGACTTGTCGGGTGGTGGTGGTTAGCCTTCACTTGTTGACACTCTAGGCACTTGGCGACGAAATGGACTACATCACGCTTCATGCCTACCTAAAAGAAAACCTTCTTCATTTCTGCATACATTTTCTTCACACCTGGATGTGCATAATAAAGTGCTCTATGGGCTTCCTTGAGTATGATGCTTTGAATATCCCCACCTTCCGGGATGTACATCCTTCCCTGATATCTTAACAATCTATCTGCTTCAAGGTTATATCCTTCATACCTAGGTTCTAACCGCCTCCCACTCTAGAGGGTTGAAGTAACATTTAAATACCAACTATCTCCAAGGATTTGCCCCAACACTCGCTCCCTCATATTAACTTTTAAGGGTACCAAGGAGAAGACACATGATCTCCTGCTCAGGGTGTCCGTGGCCACGTTCTCCTTTCCCTTGATGTACGAAATTCCAAAGTCGTACTCACTCATTAACTCACTCCATCGCCTTTTCTTGGCATTGAGATCCCTTTGAGTGAAGAGATTCTTTAATCTTTCATGGTCTGTTTTGAGCTCAAAGCTTCAACCCCACTAGATAATGCCTCCAAAGCTTCAGAGCTAGCATTACAACTGCCAACTCTAAATCATGAGTAGTGTAAAGCTCCTCATGTTGCTTCAACTTTCTTGACATATACACTATCACTCCCCCATCTTCCATTAGCACGGACCCCAATCCTTTCTTTGAGGCATCCATGTAGACTATGAAGTCTTTTTCCATATCTGGCACTCGTAGAATTGGTGCACTGGTTAGTAACCTCTTAAGTTGGATGAATGCAATATCACATTCATTTTTCCATTCATACCTGACCCCCTTGCACTACAAGGTGGTGATGGGTTTCACTATCTGAGAGAAACCTTCCACAAGCCTCCGATAATAACCAGCTAGCCCCATGAAGCTTCTCACCTCATGAGCATTTTTCGGCACTCGCCATTCCATAATGACCTTCACCTTTTCTGGGTCCACAGAGATTCCTTCATCGAAAATGATATTACCTAAATAGTGAATCTCTTTTTGGAAGAAAGAAGACTTCGACAACTTTCCATACAATTTGTTTTCTCTAAGGCCTGATAAAACCAATTGTAAGTGTTCATCATGTTCTCCTTCGTTCTTGGAATAGATGAGGATATCATCTAGAAAGACCTGTACAAAGCGGACTAAGTACTTTTGGAACACACCATTCATGAGGCTCATGAATCCTGTTGGCACATTGGTCAAACCAAAAGGTACTACAATGAACTCGTAATGTCCAAATCAAGTTTGAAAGGTAGTTTTAGGAATATCACCTTCCTTAATCCTTAACTGGTGATGCCCTGATCGTAGATCAATTTTTGAGAAAATTGTTGCTCATTTCATCTGATCAAAGAGATCATCTATCCGTGGAATTGGGTACCTATTTTTCATTGTAGCACGGTTCAAGTCCATGTAATCTATACATAGTCATAAGGAACCATCCTTCTTCTTGACAAAAATTATCGGTGCACCCCAAGGTGAGACACTAGGCGTTATTATCCCTAAGTAAAGTATTTCCTTCAAATGCATTTTCAACTCACAAAGTTTTGGCGCCGTCATCCTATACGATGTCTTGGAAATTGGCTCTACACCGGGTTTTATCTCTATGGTAAAATCAAGCTCCCTCTTAGGAGGTAACCTAGGCAACTCTTTCAGAAAAACATCCTCAAACTCCAACAACACTGGATACTGATCCATGGAGGGTCCTTTCCCTTCATTGACTGATTCCACTAGATATAATCGACAACCTTGCCTCATGCAATGTTTAACCTTCATGGTCGAGATAAAGCATAGAGACACCTTCCTCTGTACACCGTGGATCTCTACTGACCTTCCTTCATCATCAACACAAAGCACCCTTTTCGCGAAACAATCTACCATGCGCTCAATGGGATTCTAACCAGTCGATTCCAATGATTAGGTCATATGTCCCTAGAGAAGTGATGTACACATTCAACCTAGTAGTACACACTCCCAGGTCTACTAGACAATTATTGATGCTAGGTCCTACTACTTTTTTTCCCTCGAAACCATCTCGATTTGTTTAAATTCATCATGCTCATAGGCCACCAACCCACACTTTTCTAATGCACAAGGTGAAATGAAAGTATTTGTAGCACCAGAGACAAATAAAATATTAACATTGACATGATTTAGCGTACCTAACGAATCCACCACAATGGATTGATGCTCTTCTTGGTTGTTATTAACCGTTGTATAAATCTAGTGGCTACTACCTGCTCTTCCCATCGGGGCCTTTCCTTCTCTATGCATAAAGCATGCTTGTGACTCTGGACAATCATGATGGTAATGAGTTCCTCCACACCCTCAAAAAGTAACACAGGATGGAACTTGCACACTTCCATGTGACGGTCTCTAAAATTATTTCCTTACCCTAGAACCCCTACCCCTACTTGTTGCTCCCTGAGAATTTCGTGGACCTGCCTGTGTCGTTGGCGATGAGTGGGATGTTGCACTCGCTTCCATTGAAATACCTATTGTAATTGCTCTAGGAGCGACTATATTTCCATAATTAGGTGTCCTAGAGATTCCTCCCCTGGAGAAATTCATAGGGGCCTTCACCACGAATCCACGATGTTGTGGAATGGTTGACCTCATGATCCAAAAATGATCTTTTAAAGATTATGGTTAAGTTTATGCATGAGTTGATTTACCATTTAGGAATTAAGGAGAAGAAGAAGTTTTAATGAAATAATCTTGTAGCCATCATAAAGAATGCATAACATAAACTAAACATCAATAACAACAAATCATAATGCCAGATATTGTTAACGGGTTTTGACAAGGTTGCCTATGTCTCTGGGCCTTTGTCTTAGTGGGGGAGGCTTTCTTATTAATATTGAATGCTTCAAAAATAAATTAGAAGTACATAAAATGGATTACAAATTGGTCTGGTTGTGTTTTGTTGGACCTCAAGAATCCAACACAACTGACGACAATTAAAAAGGTTGAGCGTAGCTCCGAGAAATGGCCTCCAAAGTTTGTTTCCTCAATGGCTTCTCCGAATAAAAATGGCTTGGACTTCACAATTCTTCATAATTTCTCTTATTCTGAACTTGTTATAGCTGTCAAAAACCTCTGTTTTATATATATATTGAGTTGGGATTCACCTCCCAACTTCCTCCCAAGATCTAGCCTCAAAGAGGGCTCCATATCCTCATTTTTGGGGAAAAAATCCACAAATATCAGCATAATTAACTAAAAAATCCATTTTCTACAGTAAAAAACCCACTTTGGGAAAATATTGGCGCATCAAACCCTTTTCTTCAGGCCCCTGATCATGTGGAGTGCCTATATGGCTAGGATCTAGGCACCTGAGCCCTAGTCCTTGTCCTGGTCCTCTGCCCTTCGTCGTGTGCTAAGCCATATGGCCACACGGTGGAGTGGATCCCCCGATCCTTAGTCTATGTTCCAGCACCTTGGTCGGTGGGCTAGACCTGTCGAATGACGCTTATCCCCCAAATCCCATGCATATCAAATTTAAAATAAATGTGTGCATATGGTTTACCAAGTAACAATGTAGATCGGTTGGTTCGCCGGTTGGAGCGAAGTCTTTGTGTGATGTGGAGGTCGGTGGTCGAATCATGTGGAGGTTACAACAAATTTTTGAACTGGTCATCATTGGCCTCATCTGGGGTGCCACGTGGCACCTTGTGATTGGGCAACGTGTCGCTTATGGATTGGACCTTACCAAACCAATCAACACACATCACCCTACCAGTCAGCGTCGTACGACATGTGTCATGCCCGGAGCCTACCACCTATCGCTACATCATCTGTCAGTCTGTCGTTCGTACTGCCACATGTCGAACTGTCACTAGGCCCATTGTACCCTGCCACGTATGACGACCTGAGCCTACAACGTCATCATATGGACTGCCAAGTTAGCGTCTGTACAGTCCACATGTCTGTCACATCAACACTCGAAAACGCCAAAACTTCATGACACCTTCCAGGTCCCAGTGATGCCATGTCATCATGTTGATGTCATCTGCCAGGTCACGGTGATGTACTGATGACATAAGCAGTACGACCTCTGACTCTTGACTTTAACTTTTTTGCTTGTTTGGGAAAATGTTTAGATTGCCATAACTTTCGCATACAGTGTCCATTTTCGAAAAAAAAAATAAAAAAATATTGTCGGAATTGACACGACGAACCCTATGCGATGATGTTGGTTTCATCCGATTCCTAGAATTTTGAAATTTTGGCCTTCTTGGATCCATTTTAGATCATTCCTCCCCACTAAGACCTTTTGGTCCTCCAAAAGGATATTAACCAGACATCAAGTGCGGGATAGGCCTCCCCACTTGTCCTTTGTCTTTAAAATTTGTCATGTGCACCTATCACATCATAATCAATTGCATAATAACCATGACAACTGAAATCATATTGTTAGCCATTTGAACTCGTTCACATCTTACTGAATCCACTACCATCCATGTAGAAAACATTAGCAACGATAATATCATAAATATGACTAAAAATGAACCAATATGTTTGATGGGCTTACACGACACTAACTTATCTTGAAGCAAAGTATGATTGAACTCCCATCCTACAACCATCTCATGTTCATGCTTAAGATCGACTTCTTTACTTGGCACGATTATAGGTGTATTTCTTGCATAAGCTTCCTTATTTAATTGTTCCATTGTTAGAAGAGATTGATTTGCTTTAATACGATGAGCATGCACAACATATTCATTGTATTTCTTAAATAAGTGATATGATTATGTTCCTTGTAGAAGATTTCTTTTTTATCATATAAATAAGGGCTACCTAAGACCATTCCACATGTTTCTAGTGGCACCACATCACATATTACTTCATCCACATACTTAGATGTAATTACAAACTTTATGACACATTGCTTTGTTATGGGAAATTTGTGATCTTTGCTTGTCCAATTTAGTGAATAGGGTTTGTGATGCATCTTAGTTGTCAATCCCAATTTCTTAACCACTTGTTTCAAAATTAAGTTAGATTGAGATCCACTATCTATCAATGTATCAATCTTAGTATGTTTCATTATGACCCTTATATGAAACAATTTACTTCTAGAATCATAGCCATCACCAATTTTACATGTCAACCCAACTGTTGTAATCTTAAACTCATCACGATCCCAAGTCTATTGGCCATGTTATTGTTGCAACTTTTTGCCTTCCTTTCCTCTGTTTGAACCACTTCGGTTTCTTCTCTAGGTGCAATTGCCAACAATACTCATCATTGTGCCCTTCTTTCTTGCAATGCTTGCAATAGAGATTCTCTTCCTTTACTGTTGTTGAATTTGATTTCTTCTGATTCCCTTTGCCTTTTCCTTCTTTCTATGAAGATGATTCCCCTCATACACTAACTCCAGTTTTTCCTGTTTCAATATATGTTGCTTGAACATAAACCTCATCAATATTATTAGGTGCAAACATAAATACAATATTACAAATATAAGCAGACAAACCTCCTATATACTTCATAATAGTTTCTTTTGTAGTCGATGGAACATCTAACATCAAGGCCATCTTACGAAATTCATCTATATATTCCTGTGTCGGTTGTCATTTTCTTAACTGGAGACTTTTCCATTCAATTAAAACATTTCCTTATATCCCAATGGATAGAACTGTTTTCTAAGTGCAGAAATAAAATCATGCCATGATGGAAAAATCTTACCAACTTGTTGAGTTCCATGTTGCATCTTACTTTGCCACCAGATGAGAGTTGTGCCTTCAAGACGAAGTGATGCCAATCTGATTTTGGCTGGCTCGTCTTTGATTTTCTGCACATTACAATATACCTCCATCTGTATAACCCAGTTATCAAGTTTCTCAGCATTAACTTCGCCATCATACATAGGAAAAACAAATTTTACATCAAGTTTAAGTAATGACATATTAGGTTTATGTTTATGAGAATGTTTTCTTGCAGGTGAAGGAGGTGAAGGAGTAGACTTTGGAGGGTCCTCTCCTTCTTCACTTTTGGCTTACTTTGAATATTCCCCTTGAACCGGTCTCTTTCGTTCCAAGTAATCATCATACAACACTTTTACCATCTCCGACATGGAAAATAAAATCTTTTGAAACTCTCTTTCATTTTGAGAAAGTCCTTCTTCTGATGTCATCTTCTTAGTTTGAGATGTCCTCTTTCTTAATCCAATCTCAGGTTCTCCTTCTACAAGCTATCCTTCACCATGACTTAGTTTTTCACTGGTAATCATGCAAACTCAAACAACCAACTGTCAACCTGCTCTAATACCATTTGATCCGAAAATGATATTTTAAAGACTATGGTTAAGTTTATGCATAAGTTGATTTACCATTTAGGAATTAAGGAGAAGAATAATTTTTAATGAAAGAATGTTGCAGCCATCATAAAGAATGTAGAACAGAAAGTAAACATCAATAACAACAAAACATAACGCCAAACATTATTAACGAAGTTCGACAAGGTTGCCTACGTCTCTAGGCCTTTGTCTCAGTGGGGGAGGTTTTCTTATTAATATTAAATGATTCAAAAATACATCAAAAGTACATCAAATGGATTACAAACTGGTATAGTTGTGTTCTACTCGACCTCAAGAATCGAACACAA
>JZKD02S1121746.1:0-12961 GCA_000966675.3 Picea glauca | reverse complement strand
ATGTTACACAAACTAGAACCTATTGTACACCATTCAATCGAATAATTACTACAATTTCGCTCTGTTAGTAAATCCCTTATATAGCATACACAACTGTATAACATTAACAAATCTATTGTAACAATTATGGTATCAATTGATACCCATCAAATTATATTATAGTATCATATCTTAAAATTATCAAATGGTATCATTACTTATATAAAACTTACTCAATAGTTTCCTCATTATTTGCAGAATTACTTACAGTAGTTCGACTACTAATTTACAATATGATAATTCTATTAGAAAAATTTTCAATGAGATAATCAATACCGTAACCGAAGAAAAACTAAATATTGGTGCTGAACTTGAACCTGGAAACTTGCCTTGATCCTTTCCTTTGATTTCCAATCCAAGGACTTCACCGGTACCTCCCAGGCAATGCTAGGGTTACTCTTTTTCCCCCTTATCCCCCTGAGCCACAAAGGGGCCACACATAGTAAAACAAAAATCAATAGCACCAAAACTTACCTCCCAAGGAAGAGATTCCACTCTTTACCAAGTTTTGGAACCCAACTCTCAATAGGTAAACTAGTTCAGAACAATTTTGACAACATAAAAATACTTTCCAAAAAGTCAGGTCCCTCTCCCTTCCTCTCTGTTTCTTTTATAGAGAATTTCTCAATGACACGTGTCCTCTCATGCACAATAATGATTTTTTTAATAATTTAATTAATGATTTCACCCACTACACTTGTCACACTCTCCCCAATTTGCACAAGTAATTTCCCTTTTTATTTTAATTAATTAGACAATTTCCTCACATTCCCCAATTTGTTCCTATTTTTTCTCTTAGTTGTCCCTTAGTTTCCCAGTCCTTCATTTATTTTGTGTCCCCTAACTATATTTTAGTTTGAGTTGAATTATGAGTCTTCTTTTAGTTAGGATTAGTGGTTGATTGACTCAAGATGCTACTTTATGTGGACTACCTATTCTCTCATGTTTTTATTTTCTTTTATTTAAAAATCCATTTATTATTTTCATGCACACGTGTGCACCTACCCACTTTATTCTTATTTCTTCATTTATTTAACTTACTAGTCTAAATCCATTTATTCCCTTTTGTGGTTTACTTAATCAAACCTCTTTAGACTTATAATCTTTATTGTTTTCTTGTTTATAATTTAATAATCATTTGCATGTTATTTTCTATCAAAGTCTAAGTATTTTATTTTATTTTCTAGACCTTCTATATTTCTATTGACTCACATTTTTTTTTCATGATGTGCCCTTCAAGACGGACTTTCGTGCTCCAAGGGTGCCACTCACCTTTGAATAGTTTGGAAGTTTGTCCGACACTTGGAGTCAACACTCCACTTGGTCGACCTTGTGAGAGACTAAGTGTTGTCTAAGGAATAAAGATTCAGCCTTATTTTGTGCCCCTTAGAATTCTTCATGAGTGACTACCTCAGTATGCCCTCTAGGCATCATGAACCTCTAAGAATGAGGTAATTGTTAACCATGCGTTCAAGTTACGGTGGGAGTGCTAGTAGGCTGTGACAGGGATGCTTCCACAACTCTCCCTCATTCATCTGGTTTTTGTGCATGGCCCCTTTACTCCATAGGTGAGTCAGATTAGCAAGCTTTACCATTAATGCATCCACTGACAAGGGAAATTTCAATAATCATATGCATAATATCATGCTAAAATCATCATATAAATCACATGTGTGTAAATCAAATACTCAAACCAAATACAAGTCCACTCCCTGAATCAATCTAGAGTCCAAGGAAGTCTATTGATGCCATCAATATCCTCAACTTGTCATGTATCATGCACACTCAAGAGAACTCATCAATAATACTTGTCAATATATATACATCTAGAAATTAACATATTCTCACAATGACATTATAATATAAGTCATAATCAAAGCAAAATCATAATGTATCATAACCAGATCACTTGCTTGCAAGTGTCCTCAAAGAATAAATCAGTATAAAATGTGCTCAGTGGAACTGGATGTTACATAAAAGGTATTAGTAAAGCTTTGTCTGATGCTAAAATGAGGAAAACTATGCAAGGTATAAGGGTTGGTAGGTAGGAGAGACTCACCCATCTTCTGTTTGTAGATGATGTTTTTCTTTTTTCTTTTGGTTTAGATCGATATCTCAATGCTTATTGGGATATTCTTCTCCTTTCTAAAAATCCATTGGAATGAAATTCAATGAGACTAAATATGCTCATTATCCACATAATCTCAATGATGGAATTGATGCAACTATTGCTAGCTATTTTCCCTTCTAGGATTTAAACATTAATGTAGGGGTAAAGTATATGGTTTTCTATTTGAAACAAATAATTATGTCAAGAATCATTGGTATTGGAAGTCCAGGAAGGTGGAAAAAATAATTTTACAATGGTGCAACAAATGGTTGTTAAGAGGAGGTTGTTTGGTTATAGTAAAGTCTATGTTGGAGGCTATTTGTGTATACCAGCACACTTTGGCCCATATCCCAAAAGGAAACTTAGAAAATATTAGGAAATATTGTTTCAACTTCCTGCGGTAGGGTAGTTGTGAATATAAGGGTACCCAATGAGTAAATTGGAGAAATATTGCAGCCTCAAAGGCATTAGGAGGGTGGGATCTAAAGGATATACATTTTCTTAGACAATCCATTGTTTCAAAAGCACTATGGAATATGATCACTAAAGAGAGTCTGTGGAGAAGGATTTTACTTGAAAAGTACATCGCTCTCGGTATAGTGATAGATTGGATTAGGAGGGAAAGGAAAAACATCCATAATGTTTCAAATCAATGGAAAGATCTGACCTTATATTTTCTTGTGATTGGATCCTTCCTAGCATGGAAATTTGGTAATGGGTCAAAAGTTAGAGTGGGTGTTTTTGCTATAATGGCTTGTGACAGTAGTATCTTTTTTTCTGAATAATTGATTTACCATTTTCAAATGATTGAGAAAGTTACATTAAATTTGATGTCAAATCCAAAAATCTCCACCATCTGGTCACAAGGGTGGTTGAGTGTTGATTTAAATTTGACAAGTGAATGGGCTAGTGATTGGACTAACTACATAGCCACCATTCAGAGGGCACATATTAGACTTGGTCCACTTTAGAATGAACTTATTTGGGGGAGAAATATGGTTGGATTCAGTTATTAAGATAAACAGGGTTACGAGGCCCTATTTGTTCCAAGGATAAACTATGAAGTTTGGTGGTCGAATAAACTTTGGAAAGTCAAATATCCCTCGAAAAACATTTTATTTATGTGGCTTTATCTTAACAATAAGGCATTGACCTAGGAGATTTTAAGGAAAAGAAATAAGGAGGGGTACTTATTCTCAACAAATTTGGAGAGATCTTGAAGGTCACTTGGGCCTCACAAACTTGTGGTATAGGTATAATATAGAATGATGCTTCTTTGTATGGTTCTCCAAAATAGACATGAATCCTCTTCAAGCACTTCCTTTCTTGGTCCTTCAGGGAATCTGGCTAGCACGTAACTCAATTTTATTTGAAGAAAGGTTTGTTCCATATTTTAAAACATCTGCTCAGGTCCTTGATTTACTCTCATATTATAAGAAACATACCATTCAAAATCCACCAAGGCCTGTGGGCAATCTCAGGGTGGACAAATCCAAGCCATGGTGCTTTTTTCGATGGTGCATGCCATGATACTATCTGTGGATGTGTTGTTTTTTACATTTGTTTGATTACCATTTCTTTCCTCTCAAAGAAAATGTAGGGAGGGGTACTAATAATTTCAATGACTTTATGACTCTCTTGCTACTTTTAAATTTCTCATTGCGTCAATAATATGATACTCTTCAATTATATGGATATTCTAGACTAGTCATTGTTGGGCTCTAAAGATGTCCTAAAAACAACCTCTATGCATCAGCCAAAGGTAGACGCGGGCACAAGCATTTTACTTGTTTCCTACGTAGGTTCTTACCTTCCATTTTCAATACCCAATCCTCCAGAGTTGAAACACCTGTAAAGGAACAACAATTGTAAAGGGAACAATAGTTGTTCTATTCAAATGAATGACACTTCCTGTAAAGGGAACAACAATCGTAACAAGGGAACGACAGTCGTTACATTGTGATGAACTAATGTTGAATTAATTTCATTGTAGTACTTGCCCAACTATCTAATTTGTCAATCTGAGGTTTGTAAACTTACGAAGCACACACAAAGTATATGCAGGATTGAAGCAGAACTAATCTAATCTAATGTTTAAGCCACAACTGAAATTGAATCATTAATCTAATGCAAGAAGTTGAAACACACGACTTGGAATTGAATTGCTACAACACACGACTGAAATGAAATTGCGTAAAATTCACACAGGCTTTCTAATTCAATAATTCACCATTAGTTACAAGGCATTCACTCTTACCTCTTCATTTCTAATTCAACAGTTCACCACTAGTTACAAACAATTCACTCTTACTTCTTTGCTTCTAATTCAACAATTCACCAATGCAATGACAACATTTTTGTTTTTATCTTATTCATTTCAAAATCCTTAAAAATCCTTAAAAATCGGATATTATTATTCGAAATGCATCTCCATTCACCTCAAAAAGTTACTCAATTGAAACAATATATAATTCTCATGATAGAAGTGATATAACTTGTGACAATGTTATTTTATACAAATTTTGATCAACAATCTCATAAAAAATTCCATTGAAGATTAGAAGTGGATTATGTTATCTCTACTAATAAAATCCAACAATGAATATCACAAAGAATTTAGTAGGATATTCATGAAGTTCAGGTGCACTAGTAGCTCAAGATATCAAAATCCTTAGGCTCTCATATAACTTTCAATAAAATTCATCTATGATTTATGATGGTCTTTGTATCCCCCATTTTTTTTGAGAGGCTTTGAACTTATATGAAACACAATTTTAATGTTTTTCTTTTTTTCTCAATTGCCTTATTTACACATTTTGTAACCACTAAAAGCAATCACGATGACTATTTATTTGATCATGTTGTACATAGGATAAATCGATACTATCTTCGAGGGTTAGTTCGATTTGTTTAGAGCTAGACATGAGTTTTTTCTTATTGTTGGTCACGGGTTCAACTTACTTGATTCCCTTGGGATGAGGCCCCATAATCAAGATCGATGGTTTACCTTGCTTACCATCCATGAAACATGAGGAAGTATTCAAATAATTTTCTGCGAATATATTTCCTTGGAAAAAAGGATAAATAAATACTATTAAGTTTTACTTTGCAAATGCTCTTATAATAATCACGATTAATATATTTTTAAAAGCCTAGAGTTTATTCACTTCAATAACTTAAATATTTAGAACCCTTGAACCAAATTTAAATGTACACCCAATTTTATAAGTTTGTGTAATTGTTTTTTGTGAAATTCATATAATTTAGAAGTATCATATATACATATAAATAAAGGAAAACAAATAAATTAAGAAAGTAAAAAGGATCATGTCTTTCCAAATAAACATATTTGGACGGAATGAACAGTTGAATTGAAATCCTTTTCCTTTATTCTATTCCAAGGGAGAAGGATTAGAGAATTTATGAATCGCAATATATGGATGGTTCTTTCTATTATAAAAGGGGGTGATGTGACTTATTATATTGTGGATTGTTTTTTCTTTGTACAGAGATAATTAAGGTTATTTTATAATCTACGTGGAAGATATTTTTATGTCAATGTGTATCATGTCTACGTGGAAGATATTTTTATGTCAATGTGTATCATGTTCAGTCCTAAGTAATGAATTTATTTTAATTTTAAAATTTTTAATTGGTAAAATGTTTGTTTTATTCTGTTTAGTATTTAATACATTTAAAATTAACATAAATCTATTATAATTAAATTTTCTCTCTTCCAAATATGATTTAAGATTACTTTATATTGAAAATAACTTTCAATATGCCTTATAAAAAATGAATTTTAAATAAATTGAATCTTAGTATTATTAGAGGATTCATACCGTTCTGATGCATAATTGGACTATAAATTATAAGCCATTATACGTATTGATCATTTAAGAGTATTTTTAATTATTTTAGGAAATTATGTGAAACCATAAAATTATTTAAAATAAATAAATTAGTCAACTCTAAATTATTCATGTAAAAAGCATGGTTTAATTTAAAATAAAAATTATGTTTTTTAAAAACACCTTAGTTGTTAGTGGTGTGCATTTTACATAGACAAAACATCGATGTGTATTATCAGATAAGAAACATTGCATCATTACAACAATTTGTAAAACGTTTTTGATTTTGCAAGAGCAGTGATATCATATACCAATGCATATACATATGGTTAATGCATTGATGCGTACGTATTTACTATACTCACTGGTATCTTGTGTTTTTTTAAAAATGTAATTTGTATATCTAATGATTCTTAGAATTTTTTTTGTCAGAGAGATTATGAAAATTCCAAGGGACAAATGAGGGGAAACCAATATATACTCATAGGGATGTCCAAAAAATTGTACAAGGGGATGGTAAAAGAAATGAACATAATTGCATCGTAGGAGGAGCCATCCCAACAACAACGCACATCAAAGGTATGTAATCATTGATTTATTATTTTGTATACATCGAATTCAATTATTGCATAAAATACTATTTTTCAATTGTTTTGTTGGTGAAAAGAAAAAAAATGGAATCCATTCAGCACATAAGGCAGGACGATGAGGAAGAAAAGGGTTGATTGGAAAGTTTGTGAGTACTTACATTTTTGGCCTTACTTCAGATTTCATACTTTTTGTGATCTTCATATTTAAATAATTAATTTACTGTTGGCACAGGGGTAGACCCGGGGTTCAACACACCAACAAAACCCTAACTACCAGCCCTTTCGGCAACACCTGCGAAGCAGATGAAGTCTCACCCAAGGTAGAGGCACGGGGGTTGTAGGACTCAAGTGTCTATAACCTAGTTGGGACACAGATCTGTGATCACAATACTTAACAGAGCACTTAGCAATTAATGTTCATTAGTGTTTAACCCTTATTCACATAGCAGATAAAAACCCTAATTACATAACAACGTAGTATTCAACAAGATCTAAGCATATCTAACCATTTAGCACATAGAATTAAACAGATCTAGCATTCATTCATGTTATTAAGCACTAAGCTACTACATCAGATGCATCTAACATACATAAATATTCAACACTAAGCGTAAATCACATCAATAACACAAAGCAATCACAACACAAGATATACGTGGTTCACCCCTAGCGTGGGGCTACGTCCACCAACTCTTTGTCTTCTTTATTATCTTCTTTCAATCTTCTTACATGCACAGAGCCACAAAACCAACTTCGCATAGGACAAGAGATCTGCACGCACTTCGCCAGATCCTCCTTCCCTGAGTTTGGAACAACACAAAGCCTTCTTACAATCACTTCCACTTAACTCTAAAAGTTCTCAACACATAGTATGCACGGAGCCTTCACAACTAATCACACTTAGCAACATTTACATATCTTGCACAAATCCAACTTAGATCTGATGCCTCTTACAATGCCTAGATACTTATTTATACATTTACAAATGGGGCCTAAGCATGGGTAAACCCATGGGGTGACATCCCATACCCGTTACATAAGCCTTGAACCCAAAATTCCCACAAAAAGGGGGAGAGATCCCATGATCTCTGCTTCGCCTGGGCACTCTATCTTCGACCTACCTATCGAAGTCCCAAAAATGGTCAAACACGACCAAGGTTCTCCAAAACTTGGTCAAGGGCCAACAGGCCCCCAACACTCACCTGTGACTAGTCCCGAGTCACTCTGATCTAAGAAACTCTGCTTCGAAGGCCTTGATCTTAGCTCAAGCTGCCTCAAATTGCTGCTTCACCATGGCCTCCTGCTCGACGAATTCCTGAATGAATTTCTTGGTGATATTTCCTTCCAAGCATTGTTCCACTGTGGTGACCACTTGTTCCAGCTGTGCACCTTATCCTTCTATATTTTCAAAAAGTGTGCAGGCTTCGTCCTGTACCGACTGAAGTCTCTGGGTCAATTCCATGACTTTACTCTAGATGGCATGGACCTTATGCTGAACTGCGCATTGTTCTTGTGACCTTTTCATCTTCTCGACCGCTGATAGTAGCTTCAACTGTGCTTGTACTGTTGTTGCTTGTTTCTTTTCTTCCTAGAGTTGTGACTCCAATGTCCTTAGTTCTGTGTCCTATGCAAGGTGCTCATAGGTTTTCACACTTCGATTGTTGAATTTCTTGCATTCTAAGGCCAATGCCTTGATTCTTCTGACTACGCTCTGGGTAGTTTCTTCCCTCTGATCTCGCACTTCCTGCAGAGTGCTTGGCACTACTTGCAATTCCAGTTATGCTACTCTTGCTTGGAGCTGCCTAATGGCTTTAGTGAGCTTCCCCACTTGGATCTCAGTTGTTTCCTCTTCCATATGTGCCAGGCCCGACACAGAGCGAAGTTCTCCAGTGACTGCTTATTTAACTCCAATCTACTCCGTGAGCAGCTATTCATTTTCCTTTTGGATCTGTGCTCTATCCTCTGTAAACTTCACCTAGAGGTCATATTTCTCTTTCTTCACAACCCGACGCTGCTCTAGGGCTTCCTGCTTTGCTTGATTCAATGCCTCTGTGGCCTTCTCTTTTTATTCTTGGACCCGACAAAGGCGAGCCTCTATCGCATCTATTAATATACATAGATGGGCAGGCTCATCTCCTACTTCTATGCCCCCTGATGACAATGGCTCCGTAGACACTACATGACTCGAATAAAGAGCCTGTTGTACCCCTTTGAGCTCTACCTCAATCCGGTCATACATTGTCTCCTGTTTGACTTCCCTTCGCTGTAAAATTTCCTCAGAAGTATCTGATAAAACTACGATGATGAGGTCAATATCATCCTCCGTAAGTATAATCTGTAAGTGGGGCTTTTTGGCGCGTGACTTCTTCCGCGCTGAGGGTTTCTTTGGAGAAACATTTCTTTTCTTGAATGTCTCTATCTTCATAAGGGGATCTTTAGGCAGTGTTACTTCTCCTTTTTCCTTCTTTTCTTCTACTCCTTCGTCCTATTCTTTGTCTACTTCGTCACCTCCTCCCCCTTCAGGTGAATCTGGTGTAATCTCCTCTTTTGCGTTGTGCATTTCCTATACTTCTTCCTTCTTCTTCTTCTTGATACTGCCTGGTCCATCATACTCTTCCCAGGTGACTACAAGACTTTTGATGAGGTCAGGGTCAGAGAGTTATGTCTATTCGACTGGTGCAAGGAATTTTGTAGGCCATTCCTTGGTCATTTCCTCCATATCTTCCTCAGTGAGTTTGTAATAAGATTGGATCTCTTCCTTGTGTTCATCTCCGCGCATAGTGATGTGAATGAAGTGCCTGTCTGCACGAAACTTCGCTATTGGCCTGAACCTATGAAGTGTATTTAGAGTCATTCGAGGGAAGGATTCAATGTCCCTCTTCAGCTGCAAGTAATAGGTGTGGAACACTGCATTGGACTTCCATTGCTTTACCATGTCGCTGGAATACTAGAGGGTAGTGAACCTCATGGCCAATGGTTCAGACAGCTCGACTTCAGGGAAGGTTTCTCCCTCTGGCATCTCCCAAGCGATGAAAGAAATGAGAATCAACAACCAGCTGAAGTGTCTTGTGCTTCATGATAATATTGCTCCAACTAGTTGACGAGGTAGCTCGCTCAGTTCATCTGCATCCCTTTGACGCACTTTCCTGTGAGGTTAATGAAGAACCTCGTGACTTGCGTTGGTCTGTTCTTCCTAACGATCTTACCAATGATCAACTGGAAATATAGGCGCACTATGCCATTTTGGATGGAGGCTATCTTGTAGCCCCACTTTCCTTTCTCCACATCGTCATAGGTGTCCTTTATTCGGTGCGCCAGAGAACAATCTGTAGCCTTCCCTTGGTAAAAATCCTGAGGGTCCAATCCTTTCATGCTCAATCTAGTGATTTGTTCGATTAACGCCAGATCTACAATGATGCGCCTATCCAACCATAGGTAACCGCCATGGTAGCACAACAGGAGGAGTTTAATGCGTGCATTAACCTCTTGATGTTTTCCAAAGTGTGGTATCTTCATCACATTAAGGATTGTTGATCTTGCGATGTCCATGGTCCACGGCTGGGGGATTATCTTGACTTCTTCCCCGTTGTCTTTTTCAAGTACTTATGTGGTGCGAGCATTCCATAATTCTTGCGGTCTCCCAAGTTGAAATCAATGATCTTTAGCATTAGAATCTGTCCTAACTACGATCCAACTGCACATATCCCCTTCTGGAGGTATGCAGTGATCAGTGTATAGTCTAAGTCCCTCGGGATGCTATCATGACTAACCACACCAGCTAGAGGTGGGATATGGTCGGACAAGACCGACAGGATGAGATTCGCGTTCGCCAAGTCGTCGCAATGATTACTCTATTTCTCTATCGCAGTTTAGGATGGCCCAGGTAGACGTGCAGTCAATGGGGAGGCTTGCAATCCTCTTGTCGATGAGGCCTGTGCTCCTATGGACATGACCTTCTCCGCCATGAGGTTAATCAAAATATCTTCGATGGATTTCTGTACTACACTAAGGTCGCTCGACATGCACGCTCGTGATCAAATGTCTCGGATAGGTGGACAAACACTCAAGGTAAGAAGAATGGGTGGCGAGGTCTTAATAAACACTACACGAAAGTAATTATTTATCTATGGGATCAGATGATCAAAATTTGAAAAAGTGTCCCCGGTAAGACATTTGATGGGTTAAATAGATAATGTCGTAACATACTCCTCCAACGAACAGGAATGCCTCAATCAATACAATTCCATCTGTTATGGCATGGTCCCAACGATCCAAAGATGTGATTTCTAGCAGTAACTGTGTTTCTATCCATTTTGGAGCATCATTCTAATGGTCAGGACGCCTCCAACGGTCATATTTCTTCATCATGGCGAAGTGGCAGTCTGTGTTGTTCTTCTATTCCAGCGAAGTTCAATTTTTGCAAGCCTTCCTTCTGCGAAGTCCTCTCTAGAACCTCCTGCAATTTTTCTAGATTTTCTTTCTTCTTATTGAGCTTTCTTGCTTTCTTTCCGGTGATCTATGTCTCTGGATTCCTCTTTCCATTCTTGTTCTTATCTTTCTTAGCATAGTAACTTCGCACTGCTGGGGGTCTTTCACAAGTTTTGAGGGTAATACTTCTTCTCTTACTATTTTTAGAGTAGGTGCTCTTCTCTTCTGCATGGATAAGTTATTTAAACCTTATTGTGTTCTATCAACTTCGACAGCTAGGTCTCTGGCCCTCAGTTGCTTCAACTTGTCCTCTTGTTCTTCTATTAAGCGCACTACTCTCCTAGCCATGAAATCCCTTATTTCTTGTTTTTTTTGTTCTATAGCTTCCTCTTCTTCTTTCCTTCGGATCTGATCTCTCTCAATCCAAGTCCTTTATAACAAAAGTGAAAAAGGAGTGGTGTTCTCAACAAACTTAATGACCTCAAATTATTCTTCTGTCGATGTTCCATGAGAACTGATAGGTACATGAGTGAGTCTTCCATGTAGGGTTATCATCTTTCATTTAAAAAATCCTATTCCTCCCAATGAAGGAATCATAGCAGGATTTCCCAAAATTTCCCAAGTACTTTTTGGCATAATTTTCACCTATGTTTCTACATCCAATACACAGTCTATGTTGAAGTCTCCTATTCTTGTTTCTATGCACTGCTTCTCTTTTAAGATCTCTAGTAAACTGATGCCTTTGTGATCATTCAATGTTTCTTTCATCTGCAATAATATAGCCTCTGATTCTTTCTGGTTCTCTAGTATATTCTTAGTTTCTTGACCTTCCTCATGGTTTTCTTGTTTCATGCTCATATTCTCATGTTTAGCAATCATTCTAGGGAAATCTAAAACTTCATGCCCAGTAGCTTTACAACAAAGGCAAATAGGACCTCTACCAGGGCATTCCTTAGCAATATGTCCCAGTCTTCTGCAACTATAACAAAGAGTCAATCCTCTATTTCTCTTAAACGATCCCCAAACTTTCCTGTACTGTGCTCTGGGATCACAGTGATGGACCTATAATTTTTTTTTTCTAGGATCCTACATCCACTTGTTAGTCCAAATTTTTTTCTATGCATAGGAATAACATATCTTTCACTATTTCTATCAGGTCTATTCATATCACATCTTCTTTCTTCTAGCTGTGCCCTAGTTTTCAGACTAGGGCAAAATCTATCAAACATACCTAGATTCATTCTTTCGAGAAAAAAATTTCCACTTATCTTACCTTTATCAGAGCACAAAGGTTTAATATCTTACCTTTTTCCTTCAGATCATAATTCTCTTCTCAGCATAGAGCTTCACAAGTCAAGTAGAGTACTGCGCACTACAACAACAGATCTATGCAAAGAGATTTCTCTTTTCTTCAGTTCCCATTAATCATAGTTTCAGGTCCCGACAAAGAAACCATTTGTTGGCATAGGGGCAGACCTAAGGTTCAATGCTTCAACAACGCACCAACAAAACCCTAACTACTGGCCCTTTCGGAAACACCTGTGAAGCAGATGATGTATCACCCGAGGTAGAGGCAGGGGGGGTTTTAGGATTCACATGTCTACAACCTAGCTGGGACACAAATTTGTGATCACGATACTTAACATAGCACTTAGCAATTAACGTTCATTAGTATTTGACCCTTATTCACATCGCAGATAAAAACCCTAATTACAGACCAACACAACATTCAACAAGATCTAAGCATATCTAACCATTTAGCACATAGCATTAAACATATCTAGCATTCATTCATGTTATTAAGAACTAAGCTACTACATCAGATGCATCTCACATACATAAATATTCATCACTAAGCGTAAATCACATCAATAACACAAAGAAATCAAAACACAGGATATACGTGGTTCACCCCCAACATGGGGCTACGTCCACCAACTCTT
>JZKD02S1121713.1:0-12961 GCA_000966675.3 Picea glauca | reverse complement strand
GTTTGTTGGCTCTTGACCAAGTTTTGAGGATCCTTGGTTAGGTTTGACCTATTTTTGGGACTTCAACAAGCTATCGAAGGTGGAGCGCAAGATGAAGCGGAGATTGCAGGATATCAAGCCCTTTTAGGGCCCTTTTTGGGATTCAGGATTATGTAACGGGTATGGGAATGTCGTCCCATGGGTTTACCCATGTTTAGGCCCATTTTGTAATGTATAAATAAGTAGCTAGGCGATGTAAGAAGAGGTCACTGTGATAAGTGCTCAAGTTCGATCTATGTGATCGAAAGTGCTAAGTGATGAGTGGATATTGCTTGTGTGCATACTATATGAGGCTTACAGAGCTCAGTGCAAGTGAGTGTAAGAGATTGAGAAGAGGCTTAGTGCTGCAACCTAGCCCAGAGAAGGAGGATGTAGCGAGGTGTGCAGATCTCCTATCCTCTGCGGATTATGATTTTTGTGGCTCTGTGCATGTAACTGATTGAAGAAGCTAATAAAGAATATGAAGAGTTGCTGGATGTAGCTCCAAGGTGGGGGTGAAACACGTACATGTTTTGTTTCTCTACTTTGTGCGATGTGTTGATGTGTTTATATGTTAACTTGCTTAGTGCTTCAATATAGATGAATGGTAAATATATATGTTAATGCTATGTGCTTAATAGTATGGATGAATACTAGATCTAGCCTATGTGGATGTGCTTAGTGCTTCAATATAGTAGATCTGGTTAAATACTGCAATGCTTTGTAATTAGGGTTTAACTACGTTGTAAACTAAGATTGGATATTGATGAACTATAACTGCTAAGTGCCCTGTTAAGGTGTTATATTCATAGATATGTGTCCCATCTAAGGTTGCAGACATTGGAGTCCTGCAACCACCCCTACCTCTACTTCAGGTGAGACTTCATCTACTTCACAGGTGTTGCTGAAAAGGCCAATAGTTAGGGTTTTTTTGGTGCATTGTTGTAGCGTTGAACCCTGGGTCTGCCCCTATGCCAACGAATGGTTCTGTTGCCGGGACTAAAACTGTGATTGTTGGGAACTGAGGAAGAAGATGATTTGTGCGAAGATCTGACCTGAAACTATGAAATCTCTGTGCATAGATCTGTTTCCCTAGTGTGCAACATTCCACTTGAACTGTGAAGCTTTGTGCCAAGAAGAAGGGTCATATCTGAAGAAAAGAGGTAAGATATGGAAGCTTTGTGCTCTGAGAAAGGTAAAGTGAGAATTTGTTCTTAAAAAGGTAAGATATGCAAGCTCTGTTCTCTGATAAAGGTAAGAATAGTGAAATTTTTTAGATCTGGAAGCTTTGTGCTCTGCTGAAGATAAGATTAGTAGAAATTTTTGTTTCTAAAGTATGGATCTAGGTATCTTTGATAATATTTGTCCTAGCTTGAAAACTAGGGCACCGATAGATGAAAGAAGATTTGATATGAGTAGATCTGATAAGAATAGTAAAATATATGTTATACCTATGTATAGAGATAATGTTTGGACTAGAAAATGGATGCAGGATCCTAGAAATAATTTTTTGCAGGTTAACTACTATGATCCTAGTGCGCAGTACAGGAAAGGTTGGGGATCATTTAAAAGAAAACTAGGATTAACCCTTTGTTACAGTTGTAGAAGACCGGGACATCTGGCTAAGGAATGCCCTGGTAGAAGATCTAGTTGTATTTGTTGCAGAGGTATGGACCATGAAGTATTGGATTTCCCTAGAATGGTTGTTAAGGTTGAAAGAATGAATATGAACCAAGAAAACCCTAAGGCAGATCCAGAAACTGAGATTATGGTAGAACCCCAGAAAGAATCAGAAAAAGTATTTCTACAGATGAAAGAAACCATGTATGACCACCGACATATCAGCTTATCAGAGATCTTCAAAGAAAAAGAGTGCATTGAAGAAAGAATAGGAGACTTCGACATTGAATGTGTTATGGATGAGGAAACACAGGTGAATATCATGACAAGAAGAACTTGGGAAATTTTAGGGGAGCCTTCTATGATTCCTTAATTAGAAGGAATAGGATTATTCAGAGGAAAACTGATAGCCCTATGTGGAAGACTTACCAAATATCTATGAGTTCTCATGGAACTTTGACAGAGGAAGATTTTGAGGTTGTTAAATTTATTGAGAACAACGCTCCATTTACTATGTTACTAGGAAAACCTTGGATTGAAAGAGATCAGGCCATAAGGAAGGAAGAAGAAGTCTTCGAGAAGAAAAAGAAAGAATTAAAAGATTTCATGACTAGGAGGATCGCACAGTTGATTGAAGAATAGGAGAATATATTGAACCTACTTAGGACCAGATACTTGGATGTCAAAGATGCAAGAACACAAGAAGATTTTCAGAAGACTGAACTACCTATCCTAGATAGAGAAGAAGTATTACCCTTGAATATTAGGAAATAATCTCAACAAAGCGAAGTTACTATGCCAAAATAAGACAAGAATCATAATCAAAAGAGGAAAAACGAGATGAATCTCATCATAAAGAAGGCTTGAAATCTCAGAAAGAAGAGAGAAAATATCTAAAAGTTACAGAAGGTTCTAGAGGGAACTTCGCAAAGGGAAAATTTACAAAACTGGAACTTCGTCGAGATATCAGATCAGTGTCACATGGCACTTTGCCATGCTGAAGCAATATAGTCGTTGGGAACAATATAACCATTAGACTGACACCCCGAAAAGGTAGAAAGGAATTTATGGTCGGACGGCTCACCACTAAATTGTTGGGACCATGCCGTAACGGACATAACTGAGTTAATGGAGGTTTCTTGCCCGTTGGAGAGATATGTTGCTTCATTATCTATTTATTTCGTTGAACCTTGCACTGAGAACAATTTTTCTAACCATGAATCTGATCTCATAGATTAGTTGATTCCGCACATTGATCATTGTGCTATCATTATCCGTCCCGTTGCATTGACTAGTTACTTTTGAAACCTGAGAGATTCAACTACGAGCGCGTATGTCCGAAGAACTTAGTGCAGTCAAATATTATGTGAAGGAGGTACTCATTGACCTCATGAATGAAAGAGTAATGCTTGAAAGAGTAATGTTTGTGGGTGTACAAGCATCATCGATGAGAGGAGTGCAATCCTTTTCGTCGACTGCTCGCGGATCCAGGCCATACCAACTAACAACAGAGAAGATAAACAAGCACATAGATGACCTAGAAAATGCGAAGTTGATCCCGACCATATTACCCGATTACATCCCACCTCTTGTTGGCGCAGTGAATTGAGATAGTGTGCCAAGAGATTTTGAGTACACCATGGTTACTGCGTACCTCTGGAAGGGGATACGCGCAGTAAGAGAACATAAGGACAAGATCACAGCATTGAATTTCAATGACTTCAACCTCAGAGATCACAAGAAGCATAGCATGCTTGCCCCGTAAAAATACTTGACCAAGATGAAGGGGAAGAATTCGAAGATAATCCTCTAGCTGTGGACGATGAACCTCGCGTAGTCCACCCTGCTGAATGTAATGAAAATACCACACTTTGGAAGGCACCAGGAAGTTAACTCCTGTGTCAAGATACTACTTTCATGTTACCATGGAGGATACTTATGGCTCGACCGTCGTATCACATTTGATCTGACGTTGATCCATAGGATCACAGGATTAAGTATACAAGGACCTGATCCATAGGACTTCTATCCAAGAAAAGCCACAAATCGCGCACTAGCACAGAAGATCAAGGATACATGCGACAATGTTGAGAAGGGGATGCAAGGCTATAAGGTATCTTCCATCCATAATGGTGCAGTGTGCCTAGCATGTCAGTTAACTGCAGGGAACCTAGTATGAAAGAGTTGACCCACGCAGGTTACAGGCTTTGTCGTTGACCTTGCAAGGAAGTGCATGGAAGGTCTGCAGATGAACTGGGAGAAGTACCTAGTTAATCAGCTTGAACTGGACTGTCGGAAGGTGCGACCTTCCCAAACATCAAGCCATTTGAGCCTCTTGCTGTGAAGTTCACCATGCTCTGGTACTCGAGCGATATGAGAAAATAGTGGAAGTCGAACATTGTTTTTCACACATATTACCTCCAGCTGAAGAGAGCCATCGAAGTTGAACCTCGCATGACTCCGAACACCCTACATAGGTTCCGACCCCTGATGAAGTTCTACGTAGATCGTCACTTCATCTACATTACAGTTCCATCAGACGAGCATAAGGAGGAGCTTCAGTCGTACTACAATCTCATGGAAGAGGACCTTGAGAAGATCACTAAGGACTGGTCGGGAGACCTCCTTATTCTTGCAGACCCTGTAGAGATGTCTAACCCTAAAAACCCAGAGACCATGCAAAAAGAACATGATACACCCAGACCCATCAGAAGGAAGAAGACCGAAGAGGTCCAAGACTTAAGAAACACCTCAGGCAAGACTGCTTCAGTATCACCTGACTGAGGGGGTGATGACGAAGTAGAAGAGATAAATGGAAAAGAAGTTGAACAAAAACAAGGCAAAGTAACACTGCCTAGAGATGAGACCGATCCCCTAAATAAGAGGAAGGTTTCTCCCCCGCGACATTCTTCCCGAAAGAAATACAGAGCCACCGTGACCAAGATGCAGACTGTTCTCACCACCAATGATTTTGAATTCATCATAGCAACCCTAAACGATGCCTCACAGGAAATCATGGAGAAACAAGAATCCAAGAAGGAGGAAATGTATGACATAATTGAGGTCAAACTTTGATGGGTACAGCAGGCCCTTCAGTCTAGTCGCGCAATGTCCACTACACCCTTTCCATCAGGAGAACCAAAGTTGGGAGATGAGCTATCCCAACTCCGCCGACTAGCATATGCAACCGAAGCTCGCCTTCATCAAGAACAAGAAGAAATAAAACAAGCCACCCAGGCCTTGAAGCAAGTGCAAGGAGTACTCGTAGAAAAATTTCGAGTTGTAGAACAGGATAAGGTTTCTCTCCAGGAAAAATTGGAAAAGCAGAAAGCACAGATGCAACAAGAAAAAGAACAATTGCTCGCAGAGGAACTCTAAGTGAAAGAAGCAGTCAACATAGCACTTTGATCTATGATAGGATTAGAGACACAGGAAGAAGACTGAGTCACACATCAAGTAGAGAAGCTCGTAGAAGCTATCCAATAGCTACATCAATGAATAGCAGACTTACAGCTCCACACAGTTCCCGACACTCCGCAAGATGTAACAGATCAAAGAGAAGCAACTGCTCGAAGCGCAGTTGAATGAATCAAGGGCCTCACCATGGAAAGTAAGAAATTGAGTGATCGCGGTGCCCAGAAGTATGAGAGACTCAATGAGAATATAGATCTAAAGACACTGGAGTCACATCTCCAAGAGGTGAAGTATCAAGAAGAAACAATACAGGCGCAGTTGAAGCCCCTGTCAGCTGTTGAAAGGATGAAGCGATCCCAAGAGCAGCTCACTACCCAGTAGAATGTCCACACCATTTAGAGAAAAGGCATGGAAGTGACTTAGAGGCTCCAACCTATACAAGATGAGGCTTACCAACTGTTCACAGAGATCGAAGGTCGAGGAGAAGAACTGGAGCAAGTTGTCATTGCAACTGAACAACGCCTAGAGGGACCTGTCAACAAAGCAATCATACAAGAGTTCGCTAAACAGGAGGTCGTGGCACAACAACAAGTCGAAGAAGCTCGATCCAAGCTCGAGGATTTTGAAACTGAACTACCCATATCATAGTGACTCAGGACGAGTCACAGGTGAGTGTTGGGGGCCTATTGTCCCTTGACCAAGTTTTGAGAATCCTTGGTCAGGTTTGACATATTTTTGGGACTTCAACAGTGTGTCGAAGATGGAGCACAAGACGAAGTGAATATCACGAGATCTCGACCCCTTTTAGGGCCCTCTTTGGGATTCAGGATTATGTAACGGGTATGGGAATGTCAGCCCATGGGTTTACCCATGTTTAGGCCCATTTTGTAATGTATAAATAAGTAGCTAGTCGATGTAATAAGAGGTCAGTGTGCTAAGTGTCGAAGTTCGATCTATGTGATTGAAACTGTTAAGCGTTGGGTGTAGATTTCTTTTGTGCATACTGTATGAGGCTTGTAGAGCTTAGTGAAAGTTAGTGTAATATATTGAGAAGAGGCTTAGTGCTGCAACCTAGCCCTGGGAAAGAGGATCTAGCGAGGTGCGTAGATCTTCTGTCCTTTGCGGAGTAGGGTTTTTGTGGCTCTGTGCATGTAACTGGTTGAAGAAGCTAATAAAGAAGACAAATATTTGGTGGACGTAGCCCCAGGGTGGGGGTGAACCACATACATGTTGTGTTTCTCTACTTTGTGCGATGTGTTGATGTGTTTATATGTTAACTTTCTTAGTGCTTCGATATAGATGAATGGTAGATATATATGTTAATGCTATGTGCTTAATAGTATGGATGAATACTATATTTGGCCTATGTGGATGTGATTAGTGCTTGAATATAGTAGATCTGGTTAAATACTGCAATTCTCTATAATTAGGGTTTAACTACGTTGTAAACTAAGACTGGATATTGATGAACTATAACTGCTAAGTACCCTGTTAAGGTGTTACAGTCACAGATCTATGTCCCAGCTAAGGTTGTAGACATTGGAGTACTACAACCACCCCTACCTCTACCTTGGGTGAGACTTCATCTGCTTCGCAGGTGTTGCCGAAAGGGACGGTAGTTAGGGTTTTGTTGGTGCATTGTTGTAGCGTTGAACCCTGGGTCTGCCCCTGTGCCAACAGAGTTCAAGAAGGAGGACTCTATAAATTGAATGGGAGATCATATTTAACATTAATTCATAACATTGTGAATCCTGGTGAATTATGGCATAGGACATTTTCTCACCTACATTACAAGGCCCTACCAAGTGTGCGAAATATGGTGATGGGACTACCATATGTCCAGCAAAAACTAGACGACATGTGTAAAGGTTACGGACAAGGAAAGAACCTGAAGCACTCCTTTCCCAGAAGTGATAGCAGAGCCAAAAGAGTATTAGACATCTTGCACTCATATGTGTGTGGACCGATGTCAACAACTTCACTAAGTGGGTATGTATATTGTATGTGTTTTATTGATGATTACTCACATAAAACTTCAATCTATTTGTTCAAGGAAAATAATGAAGTGTTTGGAAAATTCAAAGAATTTAAGGCACTAGTAGAAAACCTAACAGAGCGGAAGATAAATACCTTGTGATCAGATAATGGAGGAGAATTCAATTAAGAGGAATTCAAAGAATATTGCAAGGAAGTTGGGATTAAGAGGGGGATTTCTACTCACTACAATCCTCAATAGAATGGAGTAGCATAAAGGAAGAATCAGATGATCATGGAAGCAATGAAGGCTATGATCCATGATCAATATCTACCTATGCATCTATGGGCATAAACAACAAATATTGTAGTGTATGTGTAGAACAAAAGTCCCTAAAAAGTACTTGAAAAAATGACACCATAGGAGATGTTTTCAAGAAAGAAGATAGAAGTCATCCATATAAGGACATTTGGTTTCCCCGTAGTTTTGCATGTCCCCAAGGAAAATATGACAAAATTAGATCCATCTGGAAAGAATGGCATATTTTTTGGTTATAGTGACACATCGAAGGAATACAAGATATATATTCTCAGTCACTGGAAAGTTGAGATTAGTCAAKATGTCACGTTCGATGAGAGTGCAACTTTCAGCAAATCAAAACRGGACTGTGCAAAAAATATTCATGAGGAAGAGAATCAAGCTACTAGAGTTCMAAAGGCAAAAATGGTTGAACAAGAGGAAGTCATTCATGAAAATAATTCCATGGTAGAACCTCATAGGCCAGTAGAGATTCCTTCTTGCAAGAGAAGACTATCTTGGGCATAGGAGCTCATCAAAAATGTATAAAGATATGGTGCCCTATAAAATCATCTCAGGGAAAGTAATAATTCGAAACCGTATTCTAGCTATGTGGCATGTTTGTGTGGTATCATTGATGTTGAACTATACAGTTATGAAGAGGCTACAGAAAATACGATATGGAAGGATGCCATGGGGGAGGAATAGAAGGCCATAGTAAAGAATGATGTCTGGGATGTGGTCCCCAAACCAAAGGATAAATCAATAGTAAGTTCAAAATGGATCTATAAGATGAAACATGCAGATGATGGAAGTATTGAAAAGTATAAGGCTAGATTTGTAGCTTGAGGATTCTCTCAGAAGGAGGGCATTGACTATGAGGAGACATTTTCTCCCATGGAAATATATACCTCGATTAGCACTATACTTTCATTGGTTGTAGTAATGAAATGGAAGGTGCATCAAATGGATGTGAAGACAACCTTCTTGAATGGTGAAATAAAAGAGGAGGTATATGTGGAGAAACCAAAAGGGTTTGAGGTACATGTGAGGGAGACGTATGTGTGTAGATTTAAGAAGGATTTATATGGATTAAAGCATGCACCCAAAGCATGGTATGGAAATCTCGACAATTTTTTGATGAGCTTAGGATTCAAAAAGAGAAGTGTAGATCTAGTAATACTATTGTTGTATGTGGATAACATGTTTCTAAAAGGTGTGGAAAATCTCATCTCAGAGTGTAAGATAAAATTGGTTGTTGAGTTTGAGATGAAATATATCTAGATGATTCATTACTTTTTGGGTCTCTAGGTATGGCAAATATAGAATGAGATATTTTTGAATCAAGGGAAGAATGTAGTGGAAATCCTGAAGAGGTTAGGGATGTTGGATTGTAAGGAAATGGATACACCTATGGTATCAAATATGAAGTTGTTGCAGAATACGACTTCAGATACTATGGATGTTACTTTATACATAAATATGGTGGGTTTGTTGATGTACTTGACAAACACGAGACCAGATATATGTTTTGCTGTGAGCACCCTGAGTCTGTATATGGAGCAACCCAGGCGGGTTCATTTGGTCACAACAAAATATTTGATGAGGTACCTTAAGGGTACATTGGTTTATGGTCTCAGGTATGTGACAAACCATGAATTTGGGTTATATGGATATTTAGATTTATATTGGGTCGGAATTATTCCTAATCGGAAGAGTAGTTCGACATATTTCTTTAGTCTAGGCTCCAATATGGTTTCATGGAGCAGCAGGAAGTAGTCATGTGTAGCACTCAATATATCTCGGGATGAATATGTTGCACATGTGTATCATGTAGAGAAGTAGTGTGGATTTGAAATATATTGTATGGGTTATTTGGTCTCAAAATGGAGGTGAAATGTATTTGGTGTGACAACCAGAGTTGCATGAAGTTGTCAGAGAATATGGTGTTCCATGACAGGTTGAAGCATATCGAGATAAAATATCACTATATCAGGGATATGGTGTAGAGGGAAGTAGTGAGGCTCTAGTACATGACTACCAAGGAGTAGGTTGCAGACATGTTGACAAGCGACTGTCGAGGAAAAAGTTAGAGCTTTTCAGGGACAAGCTTGTCATGGTCCCTCTTTAGAGGGAGTGATGAGGTATAGATGCATTGCGGGGTAGTGGATGTCTTGGGGACATGTTGTAGCTATTTGAGATCTACCCATAGGAATTGTATTCATTGGTTGTGAAGTCATAGGGGTGCATGTGATGAGGTACAAATGCATTGCGGGGTAGTGGATTTCATGGTGATATATTGAATCTATTTGAGATCTAAACACAAGCCTTGGATGCATTGGTTGTGAAGTCATGTTTTACTATGGATATCCGATGATGTATAGATTCATATGTTCAACAATAAATGGTCATGAGCTCATGTAGCAACAAAGAATACCTTCCTATTTAATAGGGAGTGTTGATATTTTGATGTATCTATGGAAGATATTCTTTTGTATTTTCATTGGTAAAACCTCGAGAAGATTATTGTAATATTATTGTATAAATCATCTCAAAAGAAATTATTATTTTATTTTTATCCTGATTGTAAAAGTCAAAAAAAACCCTCTTAGGGTTGCATCTTTCTGAGAGTCAATTATGTGTATAAATATAGGCTGAGTTCCTCTCATTTGTGTGCACACACAATTCTCCTTCTCTTTTGTATTTTTATCATAGCAAGGAAGGTCTAGCATAGGAGGTCTTGGTTTATTGGTCTTTGGTATCTTGGTATTGGTCTATTTGTGGAGAGCTATAACATGACATTGTATTGGTTGACGAAATATATATTGAAGAATTGGTTGTTGGTTTTTTTCCCCCACGAGGGTTTCCCAAGATATATCTTGTGTTTTGTGATTGTTTATCTTTCTATGATCATATTACATGAAATTGTTAATGAATGTTAAAGAAGATAATTGTAACTTCTAAAATTCTAACAAAATTAATGTCTAAGCCTTGTATTTATTTCCACCCCTGCTAAGAAACTCATTTATTGTTCAACCAATAGTAATGAAAAGAGAATTAAAACAAAAAAGTGATTAAACAAACTAGAAAACAAAGATAAACTATGCAAAGGAAAGACACTAGTCTATTCTACCCTACTCCTATCCTATGTTACAAATGGATGAAAAATGAGACATGTAAATTCATAATGCCAATGTACCCATCCATATAATGACAAGCTTGCAAACATATATTCAATACAAAATATTAGAAGCAAAACTTGGAATAAAGACAGAGTAAAAGTGGGGAAAATTAAAGCATGATAAAATATATTCACAATATTAAACACGTGACAATGATAATTCTTGGGAATTCTATCCAAGTAAGATCTCTCCAACCATGCTTCAATTCTATCATAAAATATACCATGACTATCATAGAATTGATGGAGGGAGTTCAATGGAAAGTAGCATACCAAATAAGAATCGTGCATAAAATACATGTGAGGTGTTCTCGGTGAGAGAATATTTGAGCTAATGAAGTTGTTTATCCATGAAGAAAAAACAAAATAATAAGGACCTGACATAACCATCGGCATAAACCGAAGTGCCTCATTATCCTACCAAGCCTCCTTGGACTCACACTTCAAGTAACCATTAACTTGAGATAAATTAGTGGAAACAAATGATCTACATAGACTAGCAACCACCGTGGTATGAGAGGTAATTTCAAGACAATGGTGAGATCCACCAGTATCAACAATACCCATTAAAGTGATGCTTGAACAAGAAGATTTACTATTGATCAAGAATGAAGATGAGAAATAAGAAGACACAGTCTGATATACATCTACTATAACATTCATTGTATCCCATGAAAAGGGCTGATAAGACATAGAATTAATAGGTTCATGGGAAGAGGCCTTATCCTCTTTATATTTCATATGTACATTTCCCCCCATCAAGTATTTCAAAAGCGATCAGCCCCATTGATTATATTTGAGTTGGATGGTGGGTGTTTTCCTGCAAAGTCAAACCATTAAAGAGATCAGGATACAAAGGAAAATAAGTGGAAGAATTAAGAGAAATAAAATCTTCTTTATAACAAGAAAAATTTGTAGAAAGTGACTCCTTGAATGGTATTTCCTCCTCTTTAAAAACATCTTTGGATTATTGTGAATTAGTGGGCTTCACACTAGGCCTGGTTTCAAAATCAACACGTTCTTCCTTAAGATGGTTTTCATATTCCAAGTTAAAAGCAGATTGTTGAGATAGTAGAGGTATCTCATGCATGTTCATTTCTTCTCTTTAAGTGAAAAAATCAACATGGTTTTCTTGCTTTTGCACTATATGAGAATATGAAATATCTTCCAAAGCATATTCATGGTTAGAAGAGAGAAGAAAGTCATAAGAATCATTAGAAAAATAGGTTTCAATAAATGACCTATCAAAAATAGGGAAACAATATTGCTCTATGTCACTTGAACTAGGATAATTTGAAACATTGGGGCAATCCAAATCAAAATAAATCCATTTCAAATTATCCATGGGTGAGGAAGAATTCATTTCATGAGTGTCCATATTTTTTTTTCATTGACAAAATGATCAACATTTAAAGTTTTCTCTGTATCTCCCTCCTCCATTTATTTTGATTGAAAATATGATATAGGATAATGGGAACCTGACATAACCATCATTGTTACCCAAAGTGTCCCATTATCAATAGGAAAACCCTCCTCTTGGTCAACTACAAAAAAATATGAACTTGAATTTACTACACAAGAGGTCTCTTTTTCGTCATAAGAAAGGAAAGTGGGAATGGAGTGGTGGGAGGAGACATGGGCTTTTTCCGAAAAAGAAAATTCTATCTAATCAATATCCCCCATAGTAAATAAATAACCAAACATATGAAGTTCATCTAAACCGTTAACATTTTCAACATGTTCATTTAAATCCAAATCAACATGTGAAGAAATATTAAAACATGATTTAGATTTTTCATCCATTGATTTGTGTGTTTCATTAATAAGAGAAACTAAAGAGGAAATACAATAATTGTTAGAGGTCTTATCATCCAAAGGAAATATACAACAATGAGGTCTTATCATTCCACGTTGAACATGGAACATAGAGAAGCAGGTGATGTGCCATGTGTCACCTATCAACTTACTTGTCACCTTAGTTATCTCCTGATGGTTGATTAATTGAACCATTAGTTGTCGGGGCTAGTTGTTGTTACCATTATTCAAAAATTCATCAACTGGTCAAGAATGTCAATGGAAGAGAGAAAATCCTGAGTAACTTCCTTGGTGGACCAGTGTTTGGTGGTTGATATTGGGTTCTATGTTGAATTGTGTCATCATCAAGAGTTTCCCAACGGTTCAATTCCATAAGGGTTTGGTTCTTTTTGTAACTAGAATGAATTAAATATTCAAAAGAATAACTTCATGGTTCCTACTGGAAAAGCAACCTGGTGGCCTAGTGGTTGGGATTGGGGTGGTATGGATCGAGTTCTTGTTGGATTACTAAGAGGGGGGTGAATTAATAATAGAGGAATAATAATCATTTTTAACCATATAATGCAAGTGTTATATCAATGTAGCATTATCATCCAATAATTGCAGAGTAAATAAACAATGAACAAATGAGCAATCATACA